>JAWNKX010000505.1:0-104446 GCA_035041755.1 Cacoxenus indagator
AATTATACAACTTAACTTAAGGACTAGAACTGTAAAGTCGGTATTTAGATATGCTAATATTGAAATTAGCTTGTAAAGGACCGATCAACACGTTACGTGAGATATTTGGTTTCGAATATTAAAGTTAGTTAAAGCTTGAGAGATTTTTTAGTCTATCATGCAAATATCAGACCTTTCATGTTGTTGAGATGTATAGTAATTAAAGGGCAGATGTAAAATAATTTTTGATAATTTATTTTGCGCCCTTTGAAGTTTTTTGCGGTGAGTATCAACACAGTTATCCCAGACTTCCGACCAATTTGTATATTCTAGTTTTTTATATTGTTAGTTTGTTTCCAATTGACAATTGTAATTTACTGTTGAGATATGGATATAAGATACGCGTGGTTTTATTAATTTTATCTAATGTCCTGAAAATATGTTAACGAAAAGTTGTAAATTTCAAGTAATTGATATAAAGAATCAAGATGAGCAAGAATGCATTATTAGGATATATAGCAGCAAACATATGGGAATTGAAGAAACATTTCTTCTCCTTAAGAGGATGTATCATTTCCCTAATATGAAAAATAAAATAACACAAATTATAAACTGCTGCGATAGTTGCCAAACCCCTAAAGTATGATATACACGTATAAGAAATAGCTTAGGAAAGGCCTGAAATACCACTTACGTCGTTAGATATTTTACATATTGACGTATACTCAATTAACCACCATCAAATCCATGCTATAACAGATACATTTTCGAAACTTACAGCGGGGTACACTTTAAACGCAAGAAGCAGTTTGCATATCATAAAAGCTCTTAAAAGTTGTATAAGCCTTCACGGCATGCTACAAAAAATTGTATGCGATCCAGGGAGCTAAATTATCGTCTTTAATTTTCTAAGACTTTTGTAAGCAAATACAATTACAAATAACATAATTTCGATAGGCATCTCGTAACGCTTCAGTAGAATGTTTTCATTCAACCTTAACGGCAATATTTCGAAAAATTATATCAAAAAAGAAACATTCAAAATTACATAGTGATCATGTTGAGGTACTCTCAAAACATTTTATCACATATAACAAAGCTGTTCATTCAGCAACAAAACTCACACCATACGAGCTACTTTTTGGGAAAACAAATATTCTTAATAAAAGCATACAATTTGATAATGAACACGAATATTTACCCGAAGATTGAAGAAAAAATTAACAAAGTAACAGCAGATAGGATTCAAAAGCTTAATAAAAATAGAAAATCTCCTGAGTCCTTGCATACAGATGATGAAGTATATCGGAAAGAAAATAGATGAAATAAAACTACACCCAAGTGTCGGAGCATAAAGTAAGGAAAATAAAAAAACTAGCAATTATAACCACAAAAAATCAAAACATTCACAAATCAAAAATAAAAAGACAAAAAAAGAAAATAAATAAATAAACATGTAAAAATGTATATAAATAAAAATAATAATAAATACTTACGGATGAACAAAGTATGCACTGATGGTTTATCAAGGCACATTAGGTTTGACCGAAAATAAAAGAACATAAATTAATAATAATAATAACACAAATAAATAAATTACAAAAATTACAAAGTAATAAATTAATAATTAATTAATAACAACAAATAATAACAAATATGTATAACATATTGAGCGAGTAACTTTTGACGGTTTATCAGAAATCACGCAATACTCCTTAACTTCTTTTTCAAAATGTTATTTTCTCGTTTCTAGATTGCCTGATTTATCATCATATCAAAGCATAAATATTCAAAATATTAATGATGGCATATCATTATTAGAAATAAAATGGGGAAAAGCTAGAATAATTAACACATACAAGAATATAATACATATAATAGACACAGAAACATATACGACATGCATTCAGAGAATTGACAAAGCAACTGATATACTCGAATCATGTGACATACTAACAGATTCGATTGAAATAACTAAATGAAAAGAAATGTTCTGAAGGAAAAATTCTATATACTTTCATCCCTGAACATTAGACGAAAAAAAGGGCTAGTAAATGGATTCAGATCCATAAGTAAATTCATTACGAACCAGTCATCGACTAAGGGCACTATTTACGCGCCATACCTAAACAATATAAGCGATGAAGAATTTGTTTATGAGCTAAGCCCTAAATATGTGACATCAATTTACAAATTTGAAAAATTTATTGATGGCACCCCGACGCCACCTATGTCATATTATTAACCATCAACCTCTTCAATCACCCCGCTAAACTAAGTATATCGTGGAATACCGCAAAGGTAAGAGAATACATATTCAATAGAATGTGTTGCAAATCATGTCGATTGCTCGGTGATACAGCTAAACATTGGGCGCATTCAACAGAAGTCATCACTCATCATTTTCTCTGACTTAATAATCGATTACTGGTTTGTCTCTGCTGAACATAGTGATGTTAGATTTGTTTAATTACGGCGTGTAGCTACTTCGCAAATAGCCTTTTTCATTTCTGCGTTAAATATTTTACCAACAGTAACCGTCTCCATTCCACTCATCCGATAAATACATATTAAGAATATAAATACATATAAACAAAAATTAAATAAATAACTATCAATATATTTCACTTTCCAAGCAACTAATAACAAAACTCAAATTATTTACTTTAAATGTTGTGTCTTTATTACTTTGTTTACAAACGGAAAACGTCTGTTTGAAATGTGATGACTTGGTTGTCAAAGTATTTTTGTGATGAATTTTTAGCCATCGGTAACACACAATCGAAACCAAGCACATTGTCTTTCAGTCCCACCGCTACACAGACACCGCACAACAGACAATCAACCTGGCACATCGGGCAACGCACTCTCCCTCCCATTAACATCTTCCCCATCAACCACATTTTTACAGTTATCGAAAGATAACGTAACAACAAAAGAATTACAAACAACGGCAAATTTAAAAAACAAACTACAATTCAACTTAATCAATTTAAACGAAAAATTCACAACAATATTCAAAAACAACACAACTAACAATTTACTTTCTAGCGAAATATCAGATGGTCAATTCAAGAGTTTGATACATAATCAACTCTCTTCTATTCCCTATTTTATATGTATACATATAACATCACGTTTTTCTTTGCTTTAATGTCAATTAAAATTGTACAATAGAACATGAACGAGTTCATCAACAATTATCAATAATTAATTATTCTATAAGGCCAGAACCCTGATGTTAAATATACAGGAGACTCATATCCCACAGAAAACCAAAAATATAATTTCCCAGGAACCTTTTAATGGTTATTTTAAAAACCTAGCACATAATACTACAGCAAAATAAGGGATCGGTTTCCGAAATATCAAGCGAAATATTCCTCATAATCACTTCCCACTTAATTCCAACATCCTTTGTGACGGATTACTAATACAAACAAACCGCAATTTACTATTGTAAACAACCAAAACTTTTCCGAAAATTATATAATATATATATGTTGATATAGCTATCAACAAAATCAACACCCCGCTCAATCTTATCGTCGATTTCAACTGCTGGAATACACTAAGGGGATCAGGTACCACTAATACTTGCGGAAAAAAGATTGAAAATAGCAAAAGCCAATCTCATCCTCCTCTAACCCTCACTCCAAAGTATAAAACACACTTAGCCGATTCGGATAAATTCCAAGTTGAAGTCCGCAGTAACTTAGAGTTGGCTGGTCTCTTTATAAAAAGCAATAAAGGCAAAGAAGAAATATAAAGTGGTATCAGTAATTCGACATATGGTGTCGAGTAATTTAAACTCATGGACTACCATATGTGCAGGCCAGAAATTAGCGCCACAAATGACAGAAAATACTTCAATACCAACTGAAAGCTTGAAAGAAGAGCCTTCTCTAGGGCTAGAAAAATTAAACTTATGAATATTAATATTCGAAGTGTTGCATGCTTTTGATGATATATAGCGTGCAACGTCGTCACAGGTTGTCTTCTTATCCAACCTGGAAATAAAAATATGTTTACGAGGATCCATCACATTCAAAATACATGGCACTGGAGTAGAGGCAGTTTGGACTGTGAAGAACTCTTAGGGGGTGACAAAGTACGGGAGGAGTTAGAGACTTTAGTAGAAGATGAAGCAGAAGTTACAGTAGTAGGACAGGGAGTAGAGCAAGATGAAGAAGAATTAGTGGAGGGAAAGTTGAAAGCGACAGATGAAGTGGTAGTAGAGGGGATATTGGTAGAAGGAGCTGCTGGAATTGGAGCGGGATGGGATGATTGGTTAGATATTGAAGAAAGTACAGAAGAATAAGTGGGTAAAGGTTGGGAAGAAGGGGAACAAGTTTGAGAAGTTGAAGCTGAAGTCACAGTAGTAAGACATGAAATAGAGGAAGTCGAACAAGTAGTGGAGGGAAAGTTAAAGGCGATAGATGAAGAAGTAGTAGATGGGATAGTGGTTGACGGAGCTACCGGAATCTGAGCGGGATGGGACGATGGGGTGGATATGGAAGAAAGTACAGAAGAGGTAAAGTTTGGGAAGAAGAAGAACAAGTTGGAGAAGTTGAAGTTGAAGTCACAGAAGTAGGACAAGGAATCGAGAAGGACTAACAAGTAGTGGATGGAAAGTTCAAAGCGACAGATGAAGAAATAGTAGAACAAGTTAGAGGGGATTGTGAAGAAGGGGGTTGAGGAGACGAAAAAGAAACAAGTGGCGCTGTGGTAGGCGGAAGATTATGAGGGGATAATGGCGGCAGTTGTACTGCATTAGCCGTTGGAGTCAAGTCGAAAATGTACTCCAAAAACATTTTTGACCCAGCATCAAACTCTGAGGCTAGCTCAGTGAATAGTTTCTTAAGTTTTTGGTATTTAATTCGCATACGGTGGTACATCAATGAGAAGTCCCCCTGGCGATTGATGAAGGTGGGGCACGACCACCTGATGCCACCACATGCAGGTTTAGCCATACCGTAAAGTCGGTCATAGTCGCGACCAGTCAACCCAGCACAATTGAGGTGGGCGATGTTATCGCACATCCAACAAGAGACACCTCTAAGCTTATCACTATTAAAGTTGTCCTTGTTGGTGCAAGCCCGAATACAGCAATTCATTTTGCGCGAAGTATAGATATAAGATATTAAATAAAATAAAAGCAAAATAAGATAAATAAGATAGGAAAAAAAATGAATAAATGAAATAAAAATAAGTGAAAAAGAAGTAAATAAAAAAAAAATTATAATAATAACAATAATAAAAAAAATAAAAAAAATTAAAAATTTAAAAATAAAATAAAATTAAAAAAATAAAAGATAAAAAAATTTTAAGTAAGTAAAAATAAAATTAATAAATAAAATAATAACAATAAAATAAACTTGAGTGAAAATTTTTTTTTAAATTTATTTTCAAAATTTGTTTGTTATTATCAACACACTGTGCAAAAAAAGCACAACGACTTAAGTCCGAATATTGACGCTCTCAGCTAAACAGAGATAGAATTGCAAAGAGAAAAGTAAGGTGAATAATAATATTTTCCCAGAGAAAAAAGGGAAAATACAGTTATTTAAAAATAATAACTACTCTATAGAGAGCAAGAAGGAAACAGAAAAAGACTAAAATAGCTAAAACTATTTTAAAGAGAGAGCAAAGCAGGAAAAAAAAGAGATTGAACTCAATATACAGGAAAGGCAAATTTAAGCGTTGTACTTGCCAAAAATAATTAAACATTGATAAGTACAAAATTTATACGGGTGAAATGAGCCATACACCACAAATAAATTCACTTATAAATTCACTTAACACCGGAAAGAAAATAAATATTAGTAACGATAAACGACAATAGACAAATTAATTGCCAAATGCTAAATCTAAATCAAAATGCAGAGCAGAATCAAAACACGTCTGTTAAGCACAAGCTACTAACTACTTCTTCTCTTACTTACTCTTATCTTCTCTACTTAATCTCTGTTCTTTCATCTTTTTCGTCAGAACTGGTCTCTCTTAACGATACTGAAAACATTGAATTTATCTGCGTCAAAATTTCATTCTCTAACTATAACATTTTTATTACTTGTTCATATATCCCTCCTTCATCGTCCGACTCAGTCTACTTGGATCACGCGAAAGCTATCCAGAATGTATCAAAGCTCTTTAATGACGCTGATATTTTGGTTGTTTTGGGTGATTTTAATCTTCCTTCTATTAATTGGATTTCTTGTAGTGACTCCAATATCGTTCTTCCTTCTGTAGGAAGCGAGTTCGTAGATTTATTGATGGATCTCTCTCTCCAGCAAATAAACCACATTTCCAACATCAAACATCGTATGCTAGACATAGTGTTTACTAACTGCCATGAAAATACCTCACTTTCGAGATCCTCTCCATTGTCAATTCCAGAAGATACCTATCACCCCAATCATGAGGTGACACTAACTCTTAACCAACTTCTGTCTGCATCTGACTCAACTTGTGCTAAGCCAAGACAAGCTTTTAATTTTAAACATACTAATTTCAATCGTCTCAACTCATTGCTTGCTTCCACGGATTGGCCAATATTAAAATTTTCTTCTGATATTGATACTGCCGTGCGGTTTTTCAACACGACTATTCTGGATTATATCAATAAATGTGTGCCTAAAGTGCATGTTACCGATGATTCTAAGAGTCCGCCTTGGTTTCTTATAAATTTGGTCCGTCTAAAAAATATTATAAATCGGTTATTTAAAAATTTAAACGCTCTTGTTCCGCAACTGATTATGCGAATTATGCCGCGGCTCGTAGTAAATTCAACATTTCTAATCAATCTTGCTATAGTAGATATTTGCGCAAAGTAAAAATAAATATTAATCGAGATCCCAAGAATTTTTTTAAATTCATCAAAATCAAAAACAAATCAAGGTTATTTCCAAGTAGTATGGAGTTTGATGGAGTTGCAAGTAGCTCTGATGAATGGTTTGCGAACCTATTTGCTAATTCCAGGACACCTACTCTAATAGTGCCTGTGGAAATAGTTCTCCTTACCCTTATAAAATTGATGAATTTAATCACTTCAATATGCCGTTTATTGACGACAGTATTGTTTTACGTTATCTAAAATTGATTAAACCTTCTTTTTCTACTGGTCCGGATAATATTCCTAGTTGTATCTTAAAAAGGTGTGCTGAAAATCTATATATTAATCTTCGTACCTTATTTAACTTATCCCTTATTACTTCGTCTATGCCAAGTGGTTGGAAAGAAAACTTTATAATTCCCTTATTCAAAAAGGGTAGTAAGTCTGTTATATCGAACTACAGAGATATTGCCAAGCTGAGTGCAATTCGTAAGTTGTTTGAGCAGATAATCACTGATCATCTACAGTTCTATATTCGCCCATTGTTGAGTGTATCTCAGCATGGTTTTGTAAAGAGCCGTTCAACGGTAACCAATCTTTTGGAATTTACTTCTATTGTCAATCACAACTCCTCGGTAGGTAGCTAAACTGATGTTGTCTATACCGACTTCAGTAAAGCTTTCGATACTGTATCGCATGTTTTGCTCATAACCAAACTCAAAGCTTTTGGTTTCACTTCTCCATTGATCCGATGGTTGGCATCTTACCTTGATCATCGCACTCAAAGGGTACTTTTTAAGTCTTCAATATCTAAGTCTTTAAAGGTAACCTCAGGTGTTCCCCAAGGCAGTCATTTGGGGTCTTTGCTTTTCAACATCTTTATTAATGATCTACCTACCGTCATCAAACACTCTCAGATTTTAATGTATGCAGATGATTTAAAACTATGTTTCCGCCTTAATAACCCTTCTCATGGGATTTTCCTTCAGAGTGACATAGACTCTTTATCTCGTTGGTGTTCCAAAAACTATTTAATCCTCAATACAAATAAATGCAAAGTTATGTCCTTTTCTCGCGGAGCCCTTATTTCAAATTCTTATTACATTGACTCAAATAGTTTAGATCGTATTTCCCAGTTTAACGACCTTGTTATTTTGATGGACTCGAAGTTGCATTTCGGTACCCACATTTCCACTTCGGTCTCTAAAGCTAGAGGTATCCTTGGCTATATTAAAACCTGTTCCAAGGAATTTGATGATCCGTATACTACAAAAGTACTATACACTTCACTGATAAGACCTATTCTGGAGTATGCGTCTTGTGTCTGGGATCCTCAATATCAGATGTATATCGATTGTATTGAGTCGGTACAAAAGCAATTTCTACTTTTTGCTCTCAAAACCTTACACTGGGATCCTAATGCTTACCTACCATCTTATCGGTGTCGTCTCAAATTGATCAACCTCCCTACCTTGTCTAGTCGTAGAACGGTCATTGGTGTAACTTTTATGTATAACCTCATTTATGGTAGTATTAACTCGTCTTTCTTACTTAGAATGATCAACTTTAGTGTACCAGCACCTCCGACTAGAAACTATTCTCCTATTACTCTTCCCTTTTGTAGAGCTTCTTATTTGCAACATGATCCATTCTATGTATTATGAAAATCTTTTAATACCCACTTTGCGTGTGCTGCTCCTCCCACCTCTTCTTATGTTATAAAAACTATATTGTTGGCATCGTTGAATTAATGCATAACTTATTTTCTATACTGGTAACCTGCATTTTTTCTCCTTGTTTAAATAGTCTATTTTATTGTAGCTATTGAATTCTAAATTGAATATTAGCTTTAGTTTAATCTTGCATTCTGATTATGTTAGTGGCTGATGATGTTTTATCTGTAGCCAAATAATTAGTACGTAGACATTAGCTTTGGTATTTCATGATCACCAAAGATATTAGCAATTAAGACCAGCTGACCCCAGTCTATGTGACTGGGTGAATTTTGATGCCACTTGGGCCTGCCCCAGGTGAGATCAGTGTGTGGTCATTTCGTACCTACTAAGTCGATAAGTCGAAAAAAAAAAACAAACAAAAAAGTCGACACATTACTCTCCCTCCAGTAACATCGGCATGAATCTTGCAAGTGTACGCGAAATCTTTTGTAGTACGCTTTTATAGTGCTTGCATTACATTGCTTTGAGGTTAGACTTTGAACTTCTTTAATAAAAAATGCTGTCTTGAGGCGATCGATCGATACAGCCGATTCTTTGTCGTTGATCCGTAGTACATATACGCGGTCAGTTTGAAGCTTGATGACTTCGTAGGGACCCGAATACGGTGATTCAAGAGGTCGTTTGACGGCATCCATGCGTTGGAAAACGTGAGAGCACTGTTTAATTCGTTTAAATAGGAACATTTTCTCTCTTATATGATGAGCTGTTGGTGTAGTACTAATTCTCTGCATATGCTGTCGAAAGGTGCTAGTGAAAGTGGTAGGATCTACAACTTTATCGAGATCCTCGAAAAAATCATTGGGTAGTTGGATCGGCGCTCCATACAAAATTTCTGCTACCGATGACTAAGTCTTCTTTATAGCAGGTACGTAATCCCAGTAGTACTGTGGAAAGTAGTTGTGGCCATGGCGTACTGCTGTTACATATCAATGCTGCTTTGAATGATCTGTGCCAACATTCAATTAGACCATTCGATTGCGAATGATAGCTATAGGTGTGTATATGCCTTCTACCGAAAATGTGAGTCAGTTCCTTGAAGATAGCATATTCAAATTGTGAACCTTGTTATGTGGTTATGGTTTTGGGTGAGATGTTTATGGGTGAGACCCAGTGAACCCAAAATGCCGTGGTTACCATTTCAGCAGTAATGTCGCTGAGTGGAACAGCCTCTGGCCACCGCTAAAATCGGTCTATCATCGTCAGACAATAACGAGGGTTTTCATGAGATGGCATCACTACGATGTCTAGGTGGACGTGGTCGAATCTGTACTTGGTACTTGGATTTTCTTTAGTTGGATTATATATATGGATTATGTTTATTGATGATTTATTATGATTTTGTTTATGGATTTTTGAACGCTGACAAGGACGGCAGTTCCTACACCAACTGATGACGTCTTTGTTCATCGAAGGCCACACAAACTTCTGTCTGACTACTGGGATACAATAGGTTGTGGATCAAGTCCAAGACCTTCTCGCGTAAGGTACATATAGTACATATAGGCGTAAATGTCCGTCTACAAGTCACAGTAGAGCGGCGTTTTTTCTGAAACTGAACTACGTACTGAACTCTGGGCAGTTTGAGCGATGTTTTTCTACTAGGAGATCTTGTAGTTTGTTCTTCCTCGTGCTTTGTTCTTCCTCGATTTGAGACCGTACTATCGCTGCCGGCATGTTAATTGAGCATAATATCGAAAAAGCGTTGCGACCATGTTGTCAGATCCTTTCACATGCATGATCGTTGTAGAAAATTGGGAAATATATCCCAAATGTCGGAGTTGGCAAGGAGATGCTTTTTCCGGGCGTTGTTGGAAAGCGTAGACCAGCGTTTTATGGTCCGTTTTAATGATGAAAGTTCGTCCGTCGATTAGATGTGTAAAATATTTTATAACCTCGAATATTGCGAGTAGTTCTCTGTCATAGGTGCTATAGTTTTTTTCGGCGTTGCTTAACTTTTTCGAAAAAACCCCCAGCGGTTGCGACATACGACTCGCTCGTTGCTCCAAAATTGCTCCGATAGCCAGGTCTGATTTGTCACAGACCCCTTAAAGTTGTGCAATTGTTGATGGAAAACAAAGTTGGGAGGCGTCAGCCGCACTACTTCCACTGCAATAATAGATAAATACACCGAGAAACCGGCTTAGTTAATTGATGGTCTCAGGGTGAGCGGACTTTAGAATGACATCTCTGCGGTCGGTTGGTGATTGTGATTGTGTGTGTGTTGGTGAACGGTTATGATAATTAATTGTGAAATCAAGAAAAGTAACTTCCGGTTTTGCAAGCCGGCAGTTACTTAGGTTAACGGCCATACTTTCGCAATACTTTTAGAGAAGCGCGAAGATGTTCTTCATGTTCTTCGATAGAGCTTTACATGGTGAGTATGTCTTCTTCATAGCAATAAATGAAATCCAATCCCCGAAAAATGCTGTTCATAAAGCGTTGGAACACCTGCGTCGTATTTTCAATCCATACGCAATGTACAGAAATTCGAAGTGTCCGAACGGAGTACATATAGTTTTTTTTTTAAATTCGCTTTCTCCCATTGGAATTTGATAATGGGCTATTAGCAGATTGAATGACGAAAAAACTTTCTTTCCGTGTAACTGTTCGGTGAAATCGTGGATGTTGGCAATGGTGTAGCGGTCTGGTGCCGTGATCGCGTTGAGTTTATGGTAGTCACTACATGTTCTTTTAACCAACGTACGCGGTATGACTGAGATTACAGATCCGGAATCGATAAGAAAACGTATGTTTGACGTAAAATCAGTGATATGTAGACTGTACTCTGGAATAATGGAACCGCTGACGATGTTTGTGGCATCGCTGATCAGCGCATCAGACGACAGCTTAGTTAGTTTAATGTTGCAATTGGGTACAAGGTGGGCGACACTTTTGAGTTTGGTCGCCAAATCTGTGATAATAGAAACATAGATTATGTTGTTCCACATTTGTCTGCTGGCCGGACTTTCTACCCTTTGCTGGTTCACTTGATGAGCTGCACGAGTGCCTGCGACAGCAGTTGGGTGAGCATACTACCCACTGGAAATTTTTAACATCACTCTTAAATGTACTAACCTTCTGAGAGAGCAAACGGATACTGTTTGATAACTCCTTAGTCGAATCTCCTGTGGCAACAGCACTCATAGATGATTTTTCCGTAGGCGAGGAACTTGACCCGAGAGAATTTCTGTTGATTTAAGTCCAGTGGCTCTACCACCTTGGACTCAGCAGACTCAGAAAATTTTTCGAAAAGACAAGTCTTAATGACTTGGAATTTGTTTTCAGACGGTGGGTGCGTGACCAAGTCTTCAACTGTTATTATGACGTCCTCTGCGAAGTGCAGTATGACAAGGTCAAACTTGTTAGCGTCATCGGTGATTTCATGCCAGCAGAATGCGGTTCACCTTGAACGAACCACAAATCAGGGTTGTTGCGCGTAATTTTGGCAAGTGAAATTTATACGCGAGTTATATGAGTCTTAACACATATTCAAACCACCCACGCTTTACAAAATAACAACGGGAGAATCAGATGATGCGAAAGACAAAATCAAGAAGTAACGGGAGCATTAGGCGATGTTCGACACATCAGCCTACCCATCATAAAAGACAACAACAAGAAGTAACGGGAGCATCAGGCGATGTTCGACACATCAGCCTAACCATCAAAAAAAGACAACGGCAAAATCAGGCGATGAATAGGACAATGATTGTAAAGCAAGGTTTCGTTAGAGTTTAAGTTAGAAAGTAAGTTTAGTTTTAAGACTGGCTTCAATAACACCGAAACTACTCCGAAGAGTGTTTCTGCTTTGGCAAAAGACTTAACATAACTCGCGTGCGATTCAACTCGTTTGCCGGCGCAGACACGCTTGCTTGAAGTGCCTCGAGTTGCTGCTGCATGCTGCGAATCTGATCAGACAGGTTCTGATTTTAGTTAGGCATGTCGCTGAATTGATTTTCGTCAAAAAGGTCTAATTTCCTGGCCTTTATCGACCACAAATTGTACCTATACTCTCTCATCCACAAGTAGTTTGAAAGAATTGAGTCGTATGCGGGAATAGGGTGTGGCGTCATAAAATTCCACGAACGATAGTGCGATATTGTGCGTTGGCGTCAGTTCGGTAATTTGCCTTTATTTTATCGTCGTTTTGAATAAAATTTTCACATAATATGTTATAATATGTTTTCGGATCAGATTACGTCGGGGTCACCACTTTAGCGTTTAATATTAAAGGTTACTTTTATTACATATTTACACTACCAATTTTTTAATATACTAAACACGCGCGTTTTCAGATCGGTGTTCGCCGCCATTTCTTGTCAGGGTTGATTTTGTTATCGGTCGCTGCAGGCTGCTGTTTACGTCTTTTCTAAAAGGCGTCGGTGAACTTCAGCACATATTGTGTAGTTGTAGTGCCATCTGGCGGTAAAAGGCGTCCTCCAACAAGTGGTGTTTTATTGCCGATTAATTAATTATTACTATTAATATTGCGGTGACCATGACCGAGGTGGGGATCGAACCCACGACCTCTGGGTTGGCAGCCAAGTGCACTACCCCTAGGCTACCGATGCGACTATTTTTGTACTATTCTTTAATTCTTTATTTCATATAATTTTGACTTAACATAAGTTTCAAGTTTGTAAAAATAAAATTCATTGTGCATTATTGTAACAACTCTGAAACTGAATTGACGTGTGCTTTCGTGGTCGCGGGTGTCTAAAGTATAACTCTCGCGAGTTAAGTGTCATAAGTCATGTATATGAGGATAACATATTTTTAGGCTTAATTCTTTTTAATAATACCCTTTCCTATTTAATCCCATGTACCAATTTCCATTTCCCCTTAATTTTGTACGTTTCCAAAACTTTAGATAAGCTTTAGACATATAAGTAATCAATCTTAGATGTAAGTTACTTCACTCTACTTTTAAAACTTGGAGGAAGTAGGTTACTAATTTCGTGATCACCCAAAGAGTAATCACATAATTTGCGCAGTCGGGGGGAACCAAATAAACTGAAGTTTTTTAAAGTAATAATAGATAAATAATAATATAAAAATAATAATTTATAAATAATAATATAAATTAAATATTATGAATTTATGTTATATATATAATAAAACTTAATTTGATATTACCAGTATTAACAGTGCAGTAAAACAAAAACACACATCGAAAGTACAGTGCAGTCGAAATATAGTTTAGCCTACCAACAGAATCAAAAAGTTTAAATTTACAGCAACGCCAAAACCAACAAACGAAGAAACTCCAAAGTACAAATTATAAAAATTGGGACAGTCGCCAACCAAAAGAAATAGGTCACCGCTTTCGGTGACAGTACTTATAAAAGGACCGTCGAAATGAGAACCAAACTTCAAAAGAAAAGACAAAAAGGCACCTTACGAAAAGTGGCTATTGTCTAATAAGTTAAGCTTAGATCAAAACAAAATCGAAAGCTATAAACAACAACAAAAAAAAGCCCAAATAAAAACTTAATGGACATCGCTTTAAACAAGTGCATTTCAAAACTAACCACCCTATTAAGTGCACTCTATCTAAAAATTTCATATTATTTGAATAGATAGCCTTTGTCATTTTTGTTATTTTCGCGCACATTGAAAGCTACACTATTACAAAAAAGCTGTTTTTCATAATTGTAACAATTTTCATAATTTTCCAAAAAGATTGCAAAAATTAAGGAAATAACTTTGTTCTCCATTTCAGCGGTATGTTAATAGTGTGCGAAATATTTCGACATCACCCGATGAAGAGAAATTTAAAAAGATTTTCTAAATTATCAACTGTATCAAAAAATACAGTAAACATTTTTTATCACTTACTGTTTATTAAAATCTATTTATCATTTGATAAAGTGCACAGAATAGGGCGGTAAATCGGACAACAGAAATGTGAACAAGCTTAAACAAAAAGTAGACTTGGCAAACGATTTAACAAAAATTTAAATAAAAACCAAAAACATTGAACTTTTAATAAAACATCCAAATACAACATAAATAAGAAATATTAATATATAAAAATAAAAATATTAAAAAAATACAAAAAATCATCTTGTGTGCAACTAGTGCGCGTGCTGTTATTATTATTATTATTATTACTATATTATTATTATTATTATTATTATTATTATTATTATTATTATTATTATTATTATTATTATTATTATTATTATTATTATTATTATTATTATTATTATTATTATTATTATTATTATTATTATTATTATTATTATTATTATTATTATTATTATTATTATTATTATTATTATTATTATTATTATTATTATTATTATTATTATTATTATTATTATTATTATTATTATTATTATCTATTATTATTATTATTATTAAATAGCAGGGTAACAATAAATTCTTACACTACTTAATTTAAGAGCCCTAGCTGCAATGGCTTTCAGCTCTTGGTGTAACTGTTAAGGTGGACATTATACGTAGGAGAGAATTATAGGGGATAATAATTTATTTAGCTAATGCCTATTATATTAGGTTTATAAGGTTGATTAATTTAAAAAAATTATAAATGATGTTGTTGTTTGTTTGTATTTGGGTTGCCCAGAAGTGCAACCAGGTTGATTTGGGCTAAGTGTTGATAGCGTTATATTACATGCAGCCAAATTGCCGTCATTGCAGAGGGGCATATATCGGAGTAAATGTTGATAAGTAAGGGTGGTGTGACCAAGATGGAGGCGGACAAATAGTTTTATTGTGTTTCGGTGGCACAGTGCTGGATAAATTGGAGTTATGGCACCAGGATTAAAGCGCTTGTGGATATGGTTCACATTGTCCCAAGAGACCCGGTCTCTTTCAAGAATCAGATATGTTACTAGGAGGAGTATGTCGGCTTTTTCAAGTACGTTAAATATGTGCAGTGGTTATGTTAAGGCAAACTTATCACGAGCGTCAGCTAGTTTGTTGCCTAGTATTTTGGCATTACCAGGGACCCACATAATTGTAACATGTTTATGCTGAATGAGTTTGTCGCGGATAGTAGCAGCGATTATGCTATTGCAATTGGTGTTTCGTATGGAGTAAATAGGTGATTTGCTGTCGGTACAAATAACAACTTAAGATGAGGTGTTCGCAGCAAATTCCACAGCTTGATGGACTGCAAACGCTTCTGCAGTGTATATAGGGCAGAGGTTTTGAACTAAGCCAGCTGAGATTGTGTTGTTTAATCCATCGACAACAGCAAAAGAAGAAGATTCTGCAGTTTTTGATCCATCTGTAAAAATTTCGTTGTGCTGTGGTTCGGGTCATGGTAGATTTCATAGAAAATCGTTCTGTATTCTTCTGCAGATGTGAAATTGTTCGAATTTGCTAATAAACACAGACCTTTTAAGTGCCCAGAGGGGGAATCGTTCTGGTTGAACAAATTCTGGACCTTGAGTAAATCCCAATTTCTTGGATAGCTGGGTACGATGTAGTATTGAGGTGTATTGTTGAGGTGCGTCTAAAAGAACGCACATATTTGAAAGCTGTTTTGACAATAACTCTTTGTTGTGATTTAATAAAAGCTTGGAAATTATTCGAAGCTTCGATAATTCAATCTGGCGAGGCAAGGTAGGAAGACCAGCTTCTATCAGTATATATTTTATTGGAAATATAGGGTAGGCGCGTAGGCTCCGTTATTTGGCGCTACAATCAATTTAATGTTGCGTTTGGCTGCATTTCCATAAATTGACAGACCGTAATCAATTTTTGACAACACTAGTGATCTTATTACATTAATTAGAGTGTTAGAGTGGAAAAATGAGTGCTTAGATATAAAGTATTTTATGACGGTGGCCAGAGCTAGTCTTACGTATCTACAGTGCTCCTTAAGCTTATTATCAAATATTAAACCTAGGATACTTAATGTGGGTGTTTTAGGAATATATACACTATTATAATTGAGGTTGATGTAATTACAGTCTGTTCTCCTACAAATGTGAAAAAAATCTACATTTATCTAGGGATAGCGTGGCACCAGAATCCTATAACGAACTGTCGGAGAGAATAGAGGTAAAATTAGATTTAACAGAGCTTAGATCTTTAATTTTCGTAAAAACGAGTACGTCGTATGCGTAAATGATGTGCTTCATATGGTTATATTTTAAAATTAATTTGCTTATTTCATTAAATGCCATGATAAAAGGAGTAACTGATAAAGGAAAGTCCTATGGGATGACATTGAATAAATTGACGGTGTTTGAAAAAACATGATTAGCCTTTACAGTAAATTTTCTATTGGGCAGCAATGCTTTTATGAAATTGTAAATTTTCTGTCTAATTTTCAATTTGGCTAGTTGCCGTAGAACGATATCAGCTTCTACTCTATCAAATGCCTTTGCAAAGTCCAGGCTAATTATGGATACATGGTTTTTCGTCATCAGAGCCATTGAGCAAAATGTTTAAAAGCAGAAGAGCCTCAGTTGTCCCATGAGCCTTTCTAATACCAAACTTGTACGGGCTAGTGATGTTTTTACGCGAGCTAAATCACATAATACGCTTAGATACGATTTTTTCTAGTAATTTGGCCATACATGAGAGTAGTGAAATTGGACTGGAGACTTGAGAATTTGGTGTCTTAGGTTTAGCGACTGGGATGCTAATTGCGAACTTCCAATTTTGTGGATAAATTCCCTTGTTGAGAAGGCGGATGTTGTACAGACGGATAAGGCGTATTTTAAAACTGAGAGGTAGTTTCTTCATAATAGGGTATGTGATTTGATCTATGACAGGGTTGCTACCTTTCATCGCAGAGAGTGCAAACTGTAGCTCAAGAAGCGAGACACTTAACTCAATTTGTTTGACTAAGGCACAAGGTTATTTTTGTGTACTCATTATTTAATATATTTTAAGGTTAGCGAACGACCAGTGAAAATTAGACTCTTCTCAGTGTTTAGACTAAGTAGAAACCAATTTGTTTGCAATATCTTTAGGATTATATATTGGGCCATTACTAGAGGTTAATTATGTTATTTTAATAGGGTTATAACATCCATTTATTTCTCTAATATCAGCCCAAATCTTTTTGGGATGGAAAAGGGTGTTAATGGACTCTGTTAATTTTATGAACGCGTTCGTTTTTCTTCCCCACAGTACTTAAACGGAGCTCAGCTAAAGAGTGGTTCCACCAGGGTACCATTGCCCGAAAATGGGAAGTCTGTGGGATGCTTATATGAGCAGTTGAGCGTATCATCTTCTGGAGAGTAGAACATTCCTTACTAATGTTGTCATGTGATGAGGTCAAACACAATTGATTGGAATTTTTACCAGTTGGCTTTTTCAGTTTTAAATTTATTAATTGGAGCTTTGTAATTAGCGCTACCTATGGCTATTGGTGTCATAATCAGGAACTTGTCAGAGAAGGAGCTGTAGAGCTTATCCATTGAATAAGAAGACATAATCGGAAAAATCGACGACAAACAAAGTGTGACGTCTATGTTTGTAAAGGTTTGACGGGTAGAGACCTCCCTCCTCGGCCTCCCATAATTCAGAATGAGAAAATTTTCTGACATAAAGAAGTCCTCTAAAATTTTTCCACGAGTGTCTGTGCTTGCAGAGCCTCAAATAGGGAAATAATAATAGAAATGTAGTGTAGAGAAACGGTGAAATATATTATTTATATCGGAACCAGTAAATATTAGTGAAGGAGGGATGTATATATTCAGAATTGTCACCTTAAACCCAATGTTTATGTCAATAGCTAAGGTGGCAATATTAGACTGTAAGGGGATAACTTTGTGTTCAATACCTTTCTTAATTAAAATAGCAATGCCTTGTTTGCTGATAAGGTTGTGCGCAAAATTAAAAAAGTAGCTAGAGTAGTTAACTGCGACTGAAGCGGAATTATTATGTTTTTGTGTGTTTCTTGAAGGCAATGAACCGTAATGCTGTGCTCTTTTATTAACACTTGTAGACCAGTGAGATTGTTGAGTAAGCCATTGATTATCAATAAGAGAGACCATTTAAAAGGAAATAAAAGGAGTTGGAATAAAGAGGGTAATAAATCTACAAGAGTGGGAAAATGTAATTCCCTCTTGGCTCACCAAGATGTTCAAAGTTGCGAAGAAACCAGTCATTACGCCCTAGACATCTGTTTGTGCCAAGAGGGATAAGTGTGAGGGGGGCCATAGTTGTTGCCGCAATAAAAAAACACAAGTGGAACTAAGCAATACAAACTACACGATGACGAATATGAAATTCTTAGAAACAGAAACATGATAACAAAGAGTAAAGACGCGAACGATTTGCAAGTTGTCTGCACAAGGCGAATGCTAGTCGAAGACTGAAGTGCGCGAGTTACATATTGTAATACGAACCACACCATCGTAAGTCAATGCCCTTCAACAACATTGAACTTTAGCTGCTAAATCTTCCAGAAATATTTAACAAATAAATAATTAAAATAGTAAGTAAACAAAACTGAACAAGTATGAACGATGGGGATGAACACTTCATTTCTAACGGATATGCCTGCTCAACACAAATAGCATAGAGAGAACTTATTCACATAGAGTTTACATTTCTCTCTTAAGATTTTTAGACCATTTTCCAAAAGTCAGGCGCTATTAGAATCTGTTATATTTCTGCTATTAACATCGAAGAACCAGCGCAGGCCGCTAACTACTGAACTGAAGTCACTAGACAAACAAAAATATTAGAAGGTGTTGACTGTTGCGAAATCGAAGCAAGCACTGTTTCCCCTTCTTGCTGTGTCTTCCTCTATTTTGTGCTCGAATTAGCATGAAAATAAATTTCTGTATATCACCTTTGCTTTAGTTGCTTTGATTACCGTCACCCATTTGTATTTTAAACTATTGATATTGTTGTAGAAATGATAGCGAAAATGGGACATGAATTAGTTTTTTGTGATTTTTTAATAATGAATTTATTTGTATTGGTTTTCGTGGGACTTTTAATGAATTAAGAACAGTATTCCTACGGGATTTTAGTTAGTAAAGAAATAAATAACCAACTCACTAAACAACAATATTTTGCGCTGATATATCGAAAAATCTAAGTTGAATACAGCTAATTCTACCTTTACTACCAGGCAAACAGAAAAAACAGCAAGCAACTGGAAGTGTCCCATGTGAAACCGATATCAAACCAGCTGCGCTGGTTTGAACTCAACAACGAAACACCCGCTCGGGCCTGACCTCTGATAAATTTGGTACGACAATCGAAAATTGACTTTATGAATGTGTTGTGAAGTGGGGCGTGTGCTGGAATAAAAATTCCTCTTTTGCTACGCTCACGCAACAGCAAAGTCTAGACCATTTGTTTTATTTTTCATTGCCGATCCACAAGAAAAGAAGAGGAAAGAACACAACACAAAGTAAGAATGACGAAATTTGCTTTGCGCGATTGAGACTCAAACTTCGCGGATTGTGCGTATTCGTCGTACAGTCAAACTTCCAAATCTCGAATCACCATAATGCATAACAAAAGTTGAAATGATGGGGATATTCCAGTTATAGAAGACATATTGTATTGATTTTTCGCTATAATCTTAAAAAATTCCGACTTACGGAAATTCGACGATAGTTAAAAATTTCACTCACACTTTCTCTGGCTGTTCATTAAATGTGAATGCACTGTACTTGCTCTTGAAATGGATTTTGTTTTCTGCCACAACCGAAAATTGTCATCAAGAAGTTAAAGTCAAAAATAGAAACTTGCTTTTGTGTGAGTGACCTTGTTGTGTAGGTGTGGTGCGTGTATGAGATTGTGTTGGTTGTTATTGTCTCCCTTGCGTGCGAAATGTGCTAAGTTTGAGTGTGTTTTGTATGTATAGTGAGTGTATAAGATTGTATTGGTTTCTTATTGTATCACCCGGAATATTTTTGTATGATTTTGTTTTACGATCATGCCTTCTTTTTTTGCTGGCCGCCTGGTATTTTCATTTCATTCATATAAATGTATATAGGCGAAATGCAAGGCTGCCATCAAAAAATCAAAGAAAGAAGATAGTGTCTCTGACTATTGTATTTATTACGTATTTCTTCTGTTGTTGTAAATTACTTATCATTGAATATTTTCCCCTTTTACGGCAGTTCGACGTCCGTCCATTTGCAAACCCAAGCAAACCAACAGCAATATATTACAAGTTGAAAAGCCAACTATTCTGTTGATGTACAGAATCATTGTCCCATTCTAATCGTGCCTGACAAATCTCTCTCGCCTTTTTTTTAAGGGAGCAATGTAACTTATATTAATGAATACTCTTTGAATAGCCTGTGTAGAGAAATTAGATTCTTTGTGAACAAAGTTGCACAGGCATTAACGGTATGAGTGGACACGCCATATGCCTAACATTACCAGACAGTACTAACCACACTATAATAAGCCATATCCAACAGTACATGGCACTTAAAGGAAAACCCAAAAAAATTCAACGAACCTTCGTTGGGTTTCCGCAATTCCGCAAACATAAGGGAGTTCTTACAAAAGGAATTCATAGGCTGTCATGCTACAAAACCTAACAGCCATACAGAAAATAGCAACATTGAAAGACTAATTAACACACTAACAGAAAAAGTTAGAACCCTTAATATAAAAGAAAAATTACTAATAATATCACAAATGAACAAAGCTATAATGTATTACAATAACACATATCACTCCACAATTAAATGCACCCCTCATGAAGCACAAAAAAAAAACAATTGACCACGAAAAAATGTATGAAACGCTACCATATTTTTTTTTTTTTTATTTCCCATATGTCGTGTACATATGTCTTTATTTTTTATTAAGACTATTAGTACATGGTTTAAAAGTTATTTCTGGGTTGTAACTAATTTATGTGAGCAGATCACAAAAGTTTTTTATTTTTGTAAGGATGTTTTTGTTTTATGCAGTTTACTGCGTTTAATGTTATAATTTAATTTAAAAAAAAAAAAAAAAGAAAAACTCCTATACAGAACTTTTTGTTGTCAAGATCGTTTAAAATTTTATGAGTCACACGATGGATTTGTTGTATGGTCGAGTGTTTTCGTCGAAAGCCAAATTGGTGGTCAGGTATTATATGTTTGCGTTCTAAAATAGGTAACAATCGCTGGCACAGGAGCTTCTCGAATATTCTTGACAGCAGTGGAAGTAAGCTAATTGGTCTATATGATGCTGGATTATATACGTCTTTACCAGGTTTTGGAATTGCAATGACTTCAGCCACTTTCCATACTTTGGGAAAGTAATTTAGTCGAATTATCGCGTTGAAAATATTGCGTATGTATACCACTGCTTGAAGTGGTAGCTCCCTTAAAAGTTTTCCGTCAATTTTGTCATACCCGGGTGATTTTTTGGGCTTTATGTCGTGCTGTATACATTTGAGTATTTCATTTGTGCATATTTTTTTTAGGCGAGTTGGCTGGGGAGTGACTGTCGGGTTTATATGACAGTCATCTTCGTTGATAGTTTCATCAGCAAATATTTTTTCATAATAATTCGCTAGAACTGTCGCCTTGTCTAGATTCGTTACTGCCCATGATCCATTGTCCATTTTTATAGGTGCCTGGTGTATTGTTTTATTTGTCAGTTTTTTTGTAGCTTTCCACAGGGAGTAGTCGGTAAAGCTTGTCGGAGTTAGCCTCTGTAAATACTTCGTGATTTCATAATTTTTTTGATTTTGGAGATATTTTTTAATTTCTTTAGTTGCCTTGTTATATTTATTTTTCGCATCGGGGGATCTGCAAATGGTCCATGCTTTTTTTAGTTTTCGTTTTGTGCATATCAATTTGCGAAGCATAGGGGGTGTGTATCGCTTTGCATGGTGTATTATCTTGTCCGGAGTTGCTTGCAATACTGCCTTCTCAATGGTATCGTTTAGTTGGACTATAGCTGATTCTACGTTGTCGGGTGATCTCAGTGGAATGCTTGTATTTAAGTTTGTGTTAATGTAGTCTCGATAGGTATCCCAGTCAGTTTTGTTGTTGTGCCATAGTTTGGACTTGGTTGTGTTCACTTCAGTTGAATTAAGTTCGAGTAGTATAGGTGTATGGTCTGACGATAGTTCCAGTCTTGATGTTATGACACATTTATTTAAGTCTATGTCTTTGAGTATATAAAAGTCAATGAGGTCTGGCTTTTTATTTTTGTCTGTTGGCCAATACGTGGGTTCGCCAGTACTAAGATGTTTAGCTTTTGCTAACAGCAGTGCACCCTGTAGGTTTTTACCTTTCTTGTTTGATATTCTGGAGCCCCAGTCTGTATGCTTCGCATTGTAGTCGCCTGCAGCTATAAAACGGTGTCCGAGAGTTTTTAAGAAGTCAAGGTATTGCGACTGCGAGATATTGTGCTTTGGTGGGCTGTACACGGCTGTTATTCTTAGTGGTCCGGATGAGTCCAAGATTTGTATGCTTGTCGACTGGATATAGGTTTCTTGGAATGGAAGCAGTACGTTATGTTTAATGTTTTGTTTAATAATGATAGCAGTCCCACCGTGTCCTGTACCGTCGGGATGGCATGTGTGGTACATCTTGTATCCACTTATGTTCATGTGCTGGCTACTTGTATAGTGTGTTTCCGATATCAAAGCAATGTCAATGTAGTTGTTGTGTAGGAGAAGCTGTAGTTCATTAAAGTGATTTTTTAATCCGTTTGCATTCCAAGTTAAAACTTTTATTTTAGTGTCCATTCTTGTTGTCGAGTTTTGTCAATAGTACTGTTATGATGTTAATCATATTACTCATTTGTTGCGCTAGTTGTTTTATTATATCTTTTATTTCCGCTAAATCTTTTGAAAATTCAGTCTTTTTTTCTGTGTTTTCACTAGTCTCGTTTTTGTTGGATTCGTTTTTGTTGCTTTCGTTTTTGTTGTGTTCCTCATCTTTTTGTTGAGGTTGTAACTGATTTGTGGGGTTTCTACGGTTACTGGCTGCTGTTTGGGCGTACGTTATTCCAATTTTGACTTTGTTTGATGTCTGTTCTACTACCTGATGGTCATCTTTTTTATCGTCTTTCTCTTTTAGTGAGGGAAATCTTTTAATTTTTAGATGTTTGTATACGTCACATCCTTTATAGTTGGCTGTGTGTGAGCCGCCACAAAGAGCGCATTTAATTTGATCTGCACTTATTAGTTTGCAGTCAATAGTTTTGTGCTTGCCAGCGCATTTCACGCAAATCGGGTCTTTGGTGCAGAAATTTCGTGTATGACCATATTTTTGGCAGTTTGAGCACTGAGCTACCGTGCGTTTGTGGTGTGGTGGCTCAAATATGACTTTGGTACATAGGAGTGTTGTAATATTAAAGATTTCTCTATTATTTGCTTTGGCTTTTAGTTCAATGAAAAATAGCGGCAGTGGTTTCTTTGTCAGTTTTTGTTGTACGTTGTGTATATTAATAACGTCGTGGCCTAGTTCCGATAGCTCGTTCTTAAGTTCGTCAAGGTCAGTGGCGTAGTGCATATTCCTAAGTACTGTTTTGAATCCCCGCTCCTCTTTCGGCTTAAAGGTGTAGTATTTAGTTTTGTTTTAGCTGAGCATCTTAACCACCGCCGAGTAGTTCGACGAGTCATTTGTCTGTACGCATACTTCGTTGTTTTTAAGTGTTTTTAAAATGTAGTTTTGTTGTATTATGTTTTTCAGAGCTTTGTTTAGTACGTTAATTTGTTCTACGTCCTGTACGTATATTGGTGGTGGCTTGTGTATTTTAGTAGGTGGTCGAGGTTGATTTGGCGCATTAGAATTTGCTTCTGTACCACTGCCGTCTTCAGCCGTTTCGTCTTGTGAGAGGAGTTCGAACCTGTTATTAGTGTTAGGCGCGCTCAACCAGTACTTTTGGAGTGTTGTTTGTGTTGTCGTTTGTGTTTGAGTTTTTGTCCTACTTTTTTTACTATTGCTATTTTGTTCGGAAGTGTTGTTGGGAGAGAGCTTACTACGGTTGCGTTTTATTTTTGACTCTTGTGGGTTTTGATTGGTTGAAGTTTGTACTTGAATGTTGGATGTCTTTTCTCTGATCAATGTTGTTGCCGAAGAGAGGGAGCAAATTGGCATTGTAGCTGAGAAAGATGACGTGGTGGTTGTTGTAATTAGTGAGATAGCAGCTGATGTCTGCGTTGTGGTTGTTGTTGTTGGTTGGAACGAGGAGAGTGGCGTCGTTGGTGAAGCGCATTGTGCACTCCACGGCAGAGGCTGCATATTACCTGTTGTTGGGTCCCCCGCAGTCGGGGGACTGCGTTCAACAGGCATTTTGAGATAAGAACAATTGATTATCTTGTCTCTTGATTTAGTTTTTTGTGTTGTTAAATTCGGAAAGCGAAAGGAGACGACTAGTCGACTTGACAGTGCACTTGCGAATGCTAACATATAATAAAAATAAAAAAATTTACAAAGCTAACTAAAATAGAGAAAATTATATAGAAAGTACACAAGAAGGGTATATTAAAAAATATAAAAACCTAAGACACAAGGAACAACCAAATTTCAGAAAAGCACCGCTAAATAATATACATTCATCTAACTTTAAACGAAAACTAAAATATTCTGCCATTCCAGATTCTAATACTCTTCCATATCCTTTACCCAACCCAACTGTTAGCAACGGTAACAATAACACCAATTGAAACCCAGCATTGATTCATACAACTTAACATTGATACTATAGAAATAAGTAGCAATAGTAAAATAATACTGCATGTAATAAACCTGAACGAATTAACAGAAATTTTAAACAACATACAAACAAACACGGAAAACCTTACAGTAGACAGAGATATATACCTCCACTATTCAAATAAATACATTAAGATTTAAAATTAGATCAATAACACCCCAAAGGTGTCAAAAAAAGGACTTATAAACGCCGTCGGTTCAGCTCAAAATAAATTTAAAAAAATATCGAAATAAATACCCACTTCAATGAATCAATTAACTTACCCAAAAACACTATACTAGATGACAGAAAATAAATTCTAGAATCAACTAACACAATTAACAAATACAATAACGACATAAAAAACACACTCATATACCATGACCAATTCTTAAAGCTCAATTATAACATTGCAGACAGTATAGCCTCAGCAAAACACAATATTTTTCACCCATCCATATTAACACCGGACCAAATAAATAAACACAACATAGACTTCTTTCTACAAATTAAAACTTATAAAAAAGGCAGCACTATATCAAAATGACTCGTTAAGTCTCGCCATTAAGATCCCAATAGGTTACGTAATTGCCAACCCAACAACCATAATACCAATTACAAAAAATAAAAACTACTAAAATGATGATCAGAAAGAAAAAGTTATTAACATAAACAACACTAATTATATTTACGAAGAAGGAAAATCGCTAGGAGAATTAAAAGTAAGTAAACATTGTATCTTTTATAATAATTGTAAACTAATATTTAATGATGAAACAGAAATACAGCAAATAAACACCGATGTAATAATAATCCAAACAAAACACACTATTGTAATAAAACAAAATTGTAACAATACAGTAGAGCAAATAAAAATAATTAATAATGTGATGGTAAAAATAGCTAACTCCACAATTTTAATAAACCACAGAAATAATCAAATAAGCACGAAGTTTTTAAAGAAATCTTTGTAATAAATGAAAAACAAAAAAAAACGATTTCACATTTTGAAAACATATAAGAGATCAAGGAACTAAAAACTTAGACTATTTTTCAAATCTGTCAGCTATAATAATTATATAAGTTCTTTGTAAGTCATATTATTTTTTCTTTTTCTTGTATATACAATTAGGTTAGGCTGCCACTGAAGGTAGTAGAAAACTAGTTAATAATTATTTTAAATAAATACAATAAGAATTATATTAAAAAAAAAAAAAATACATATATATATATATATATATATATATAATTACAATAATAATGGCAATAACAACAATAACATTACTAATTTGTTTTTTTTTTTCATAATTACATTATAACATTTATCGCAGTAAACTGCATAACACAGTTGTCGGATTAAAAAAAAAATAATGACGTGAAAAAAAAAATTTTTACTTATACTAAATTAAAAATGATGTAAATTACGCCGAAAAGGCAATGATAGAGAAGGCTGATTCCTTCTTAGGGGGAGATCATGCGGGTGTAGCCTCTTCAGTCTACGCCTTGTTGAGATACGGGTGAGGGAGAAAGCTAGCGGATTTGGGTGCGACAAAAGTCTGTAGTGATAGCGGCAGTTGTGAGAATTAATCACCTCCATAACAGTTGGCACGGCAAGATCCCTATGCAGCGTGGTGTTGCGGACGTACCAAGGGGCTCCCGTAAATCTTCTGAGAGCCTTGCTCTGACACGCCTGCCCTCTTCTAATGTTGTAGGCAGCAGTAGTGCCCCAAATTTGTATGGCGTACCGCCAAGCAGGTGCCACTACTTGCAGATAGATGAGCCTTTTATTAGTTAAAGATAACTTATTCGATGGACGGAGGAGCCACTCCAGTTTCTTGAGCTTTTGGTAGCAGCGCGCTGTAACTACCTTAATGTGTGCACGCCAGGTAAGACGCTTATCCAGGATCAGACCGATATACCGGATTTGCTCCATTTGCGGAATGATGCTTGAGTTGTAAGTCACGGACAGACGCCTTGCCTTAATGTGATGGACCAGTGAGCTGATTTCTCAGAGTTTATGGCTATATTCCAGCGCCTGGCCCATGAGTGGAATATATCCAGGTAGCTGGACAATTTCTCCGTAGCTTCGTTCAGAGAGGCAGAGTTGAATATAATTGCCGTATCGTCCGCGTAAGTAGCAATAATCGAATGCTCATCTCTAGTTGTAGGCATATCAGACGTATATAAGAAGTAGAGTACCGGAGCTAAGACACTCCCCTGCGGGACACCGGTTCGCATGTGCCTGATGGTGGAAATTTTGTCTCTTACTGCCACAGAGAAGGTTCGTCTTTGAAGAAAGCTTCGGTTAGTAAAAACTGTTCGCCAGGCAGGAGTAATTTTAATTTATGCAGAAGTCCATCGATCCATACCCTATCGAATGCTTGTTTGACATCTAGAAATACTGCAGAGGAATACTGTTTCGTCTCAAACGCAGTAAGTATGTGATTAACGACTCGATGCAGTTGTTCGGGAGTGCCATGCTGTGATCTAAATCCAAATTGGTGATCAGGAATAGCTTCTTGAACACCCCGTACTGCCAACAATCTACTCAAAAATATTCTTTGAAAAATCTTGGTAAAAGTTGGAAGCAGGCTTATGGGCCTATATGATGTGATACGGTTCTCTGGAGTACCAGGTTTAGGTATCATGGATATCGTTGCACACTCCCACTGTGTGGGAAAATGGCAGATCCGCAACATGCTGTTGAACAGCAACGTCAGGGAAAACACTCCCTTCCAAGGGAGGGCTTTCACCACCTTGTTGTCAATATGATCATGTCCAGGGCTCTTCTTAGATTTCAGTCTCTGAATTTGAGTCACAACCTCTTCAGGGGTGACATGTTTAGTTGGACTGTGGTCTAAGATACACCTCGATAGGACTTCAGCGGGTTCCTCAACGCCTCCAGGGTCAGTCAGGCTAAACGGCGTGAAGCGGCTCTCCAACTCATTAGCAAATGCTTCTGCTTTCTCGGTCTCCGTACGCAGCCACTGGTTTAGAGGCCCACGGATTGGAGCATGTCTGTGAGGCTGTTGTTTGATGCACTTGGTGGCACGCCATACATTGAAGCCAAACTTTTTCATTGGATCCGCATTAGAGAACAGATTGTTAAAATGTTCCGATCCCACAGCTTGCATTACAAGCCCCAGTTCTCGGGCAGGTCTCCTCCATGCAGCCTTGTCAAATTTATTCCGTGATCTAATATAGCGGCGTCGTGGCCTGCGCTTATAACTCACCAACTCCAGAACCTCAGGTTTTAAGTAAGCCTGAGGTGGGTTGGGTGAACAAAGGAATCGGTATGAAGAGGCTAATTCGGCGGATACGGCGGTGAACAGGTCAACCGAATCATCTATATCCTTGTCCAAATTGATTCCCATATTGAGGTTGATCCGTTCGTTTAGACGTTGACAATAGGACAATAAATGACTGCGATGACCAGGATGCCTTGAGTTGTGTGAATACTGACGGAGACACTTTGAATTGAGTCGGAACGAATGGTTTCCAGCGGATGGTGGCGTAAGGATGACCCGATGAGTAAAGCGGCGCCCCCTCGCATACGGTTATAATACAGATGATTAGCAGAATAGATTTCATATCTCTGAATTTTGAAGTATGGTCTAATGCAGAAATGCGTTTCGGAAATAAGCACGACATCAATCAAGTTGACCGCCATGAACACTTCTAACTCATTTCTCTAATTAAGAAAAAAACAATTATATTATGTAATAATACTGTAAACAAAAGGATCCGGGAGTATCCATTAACAAGTGGGGGAGGAGTTACGTATTGTAAGACGAACCACTCCACCGCAAGCCAATGCCTTTCAACAACACCGAACCATTATGCTGGAACAGGCGAAGTCAGCACAATCGTCCAGAAATATTTATCAAATAAATAACTAAAAATACTAAGTAAACAAAACTGCACAAGCATGATCGATGGGGACGAACACTTTACTTCTAACGGATATGCCTGCTCAACACAAATAGTTGTGTAGAGAAATAAGATTATTTGTAAACAAAGTTGCACAGGTATGAACAGTATGGGTGGGCACTTCGCCTCTAACGAAAATGCTTTTAATGAAAATTGTAATAATAAGCAACAAAGTTGCACAAGCATAAACAACCCAAGAGTCGACTTCTCTGTCGTCGTTTATACTTGTTCAGCATATAAGTTCCTATAAAATCCACCAATGTCATACGCTGAGGCTAGTCTAATTTTTGGATTCAAGTAATGAAGAACACTTACGATCTCTTAAGAGTTTCGGTGTGAAGCTTTATTTACAAAATTAGTATTCCTAAGAATACTTAACTCGCGTGCTAGTAGTGAAACTTCAGTAGGCCTGAGTGATACACAGTATATAGTATACAACTAACCAATAAACGAAGCTGCCTAGAAAAAATAACCACAATTACAAAGAGAAAGTCTAATACTAAGAATAATAAAGAGTATAATACTAATAACTATATTAATACTAACAATAATAGTATAAAAAATAATTATACTAACAATAAACTATCGAAGCTAACTGCAAGCAGAACCAAATAACTATCGAAGCTAACTGTCAATAGAACCAAAGAACAAGAGAAAGTTAAAACAAAAAGCGCAGCTTATCTCTGGTTTCATTTTCTTTCCTCTTTTTCTTTCTTTCCATCGCTGAGCAGTGCGCACACAAAAAAATTTATACGTCTGCGGTGTATTCCTTCCCAGTTTCTCTTACATATTTTTCTTCCATCTCTGTCGTAGAACCCGCCATCATGGCGCCAAAATATTGTAAATTTCTACTGCCAATGCGTCCGTAGAAGTTTCACTTCAAAAACATTTTTTTTAATGGTGTATGACAACTAATAAAAAAATTCTGGCGTTCGAAGAAATTCTAGACGAACAACGTGATCGTTTATCCTAACAACTAGAGTGGAACTCACAACTGCAACATCAATATGCAACAATAACTACCTACTGTGCAACAACAACCAACTATTATATAACAACAATTTAATTTCCTAACACGAAAAGACAGAAGAGCAACTCCGACGACTGAAGCCACTAGACACTACCCATTGACTTTTATAAAATCTGTTGGCGCTACCATCGCCTTATGTGGACAGAATCCTCAATTACGGCAAAACGGCCTCCAGATAATGCTGAACGAGAAAACCCAGGGTGACGCCGGACGATGTGTTAGAGAGCTTGGTGACGATGCAACGTTGGATCGAATCAGGGATAAGTTAATGCAATATTTACAATCACGAAAAACTTATGCGGAAGTACATAATTTTTGTAGATCTGCTAAACTTAATAATGTAGACGATTTATTTAATATTTTCGAAAAAGCTAGTTTTGATATAAATGAATTGTACGAATTTAATGAAAAAGCCAAGAATATATAAGACAGAATGCGCAAAACGTGACCTGGTTGGCTTGACATTATGATTGAAAAAATAGATGGTCAAGTTAGGGCTCACATCGCAGATAGGGAAACAATGGACAGTATTGTTAGGAAGTACATTAAGCTTAAACTCTCAGACTATCGGAGATGTATAGACTATAGACATAGGAAAATTATAACATATCAGAAGAACTTAAATAAAAACACTGAACATTCCCAAACTAAAACAATTTCAAACTGTAATCAGAATATAAATGATCAATATTCAGAAGAAGAAAAAAAAACAACAATAACATTTCATTGATGGTGGTGGCGCTGCTGGTGAGCAAAGCACTCCCACTGGAAGTGACAGATCTAAAATGTCATATCAAACTAACGTTACGTCAATATGTCGCAGGAAATGTCAGTCAGCAATACAAAAACCCACAAAATGTTCAAAATTCGTCTTTCACAAGAAAATTTAATGCACACAAAAATTCATTTAATTCAGGAGAGGGTAAAATCAAATTGAACCTAATCATATTGAAAATATCCAGCAGTGTGACATTTTTACAACGAACCTCACCAGGAACTGTGTTGCCCACAGTTAAAATAAACATTAATGATAAACAGTTGAGGTGTCTTAGGGTTACAGGCTCAACAGTTAACGTGATAGGCACGGACATATTTCAAGCTGGATCATACGAAACTCTTAAGAGCCCAAAATATTATGAAACCATTAACGGTGTAAATAATATAGAAAATAGCTTATACACAGATATCGCCCGAGAATTCAACACCGAAGGTAAAAGGACTTGGATGGCAATTGAGCTTAGAAAAAATATTATGATGCAATTATAGGTTATTCCACTCTAGTTGCTTTAAAAGCAAAAACTAATATTGCGGATATTTTTTCACCAATACCCCTTCGATAGTCGTTACAATTATACCTTGGAACCTATCAACACTCCCATTATTAATAATTTGGACCTTGAGCACATGAACACTGAAGAAAAGGAAAAACTAGTAACTCTTTTAAACTAATTTGAAGATCTTTTTTACAAGGATACGGATAAGCTTACCTTTACTCACAACAATAAACATGATATCATTACAACAACAAATAACCCTATATATTGTAAAATATACCGATATCCGAAAGTACACGAAAAGGAAATTGAAGCTCAAATTAATGACATGCTTTCTCAGGGTATTATTGTTGAAAGTAATTCTCCATACAACAGTCCGTTTTGGATTGTTCCTAAAAAACTGGACAATTTGGGTAGGCTAAAATGGAGAATAGTAATTGATTATAGAAAGCTAATGAGAACACAGTTAGCGTTACATTTCCAAATCCCAAAATTGACACAAAACTTGACAAATGAGGAAGAGCTCAGTATTTCTCGACCTTACACTTGGCAAAGGACTTGCGCCAAATTCTTATGGACCCCAATGGATAGAAAAAAGACAGCTTTTTCTACTCCTTATGGCTATTATGAGTTTGTCAGAATGCATTGTGGCCTTAAGAACGCACCATCAACATTTCAACGGCTGATAAATGCAGTTCTCAGAAAATACATAAACAAAATTTGCATAGTTTACCTTGATGATATACTAGTATTTAGTGCGTCAATGCAAGAACATATGCACAGTGTAAAACTCATATTTTCCCCTTTGCAAAATGCCGGTTTCAATTTCAATTTAAATAGACAAGTGTAATTTTTTTGTAAAAGAAACAAATTATCTCGGATATGTTTTAAGGCCTGAAAGTGTTAAATTTAATAGAAAAAAAGGGCCGTTATTTGAAATCTTAAGCTTCCAACAACGCAGAAACAATTGAGATAATTCCTGGGAGTTACAGGCTACTACCGTAAATTTATAAAGGAGTACACCAAAATGTTTTAACTGTTAACTTTTAACTGTTCATGCACAAAATAAACACGAAAATCAAGTTAATGTATAATTAAAATTTAATACTTATTCACTTTCTTCTGCTTATCTGAATTTTCTATTAGTTAATTTTGCACAATTCACTGTTCAATAACCAAATTTTTCTTTTTTTGCGTTTAATATAATTTGTTTTTAAAATCTATGCGGCTCACTCTACTTATTGTGCAGTCACTGCCAGCACAAGCACAAAAAAAGTTTCGTACGTTTTCTGGTTCTTACTGCAGTGCTTCTTCATCATTTTTGTGTTTGTGAGTTGCTTGCGAAACGTACAAACGTATACTCGCTGTTGACCACGTACTCTCAGAGTATACACCTTCACGCATTACGCATCATATACAAGAGTGGGCAAAACAACGTTTACCCATTTTATACAGAAAATTATTTATCCTCTATTCCGCCAGAACACCGATTTTAGGTGTCACAGAAAACTCTTTTGGTAGGATTCAAAACCTCCACAGTTTTGTTGGGATAATTGGTTATTTTCTCTAATACGAACAGCTTTTTAAATAAAACCAATGATACGAATGTATAGATTATTCTTTTGCAAAGTAATCTTCATCAAATTTTATTGAACAAAGAATTTACTTATTTAATTAATTTACCATTTTACAAACCGTCTAGTAAACCGCCTTTAGTAGGCAAACCCAATCGGGCATAGAGATACAAACTCGTTTTAAATTCAACATTTTTCGAAGATTTGGTTTTATCGAATAGAGCAATAAATTGTATGTGTATTGAAGAAAGAAAAATTAATAATATCGTTATTGTAAAAATGTTAATTAAGCGCGGATTTTCTGTGCATTTAAAGTAATAGTTAATTCAAAACTTGTTCCAAGTTGGTATGCTGTCAAATTCACAAAATCGGAATGTGAATGCAAAGTTTAGAAGAGGAAGAAACTTATTAACAGAAAAGCGTGATATTAAAATGTAAGAACACCTTTTGTGTTCTTAAAAATATTTATCGATAAATGATTTTTTGCAGAGGAAAACATCGAAAACCAGAAAAACCAGAAAAAACCAGACAACATTTTCGGTAAAATTCATTGTTTATGTATACAAATTAACATTGTATACATAACACAACTACGGTTTTGCCGAGAGTTTTACAAAACTCCCGAAGCCGAAAACTCTGGAGTTTTCTGTGACACCCCTAATTAGTATGAAATGAAAATACCAGGCGGCTTGATCACAGAGCAAAATCATACAAGAACTCCGAGTGATACACACTATAAATAACCAATACAGTCTTATACACGCACAATCCCTGCACAACACAAATTTACGGTTGTGGCAGCAAATAAATTACGTTTCAAGGTGAGTATGTGAATGTAGTGAACGTTCACAGGTGTTGAACTACAAGTTTCATAGTGACCCAACATCAAATTTGTAAATATAGGACTCGGACTCGAAGCTAGCGTGTCGAACGCATGTTTTGTTGTTGCGTGTCTTGTTCGGTAAATAAGAAAAAAACGATTGTTCTACGCTATCGCTTCTCGTTTCGTTCTTCAATATAACTTACACATGTGCTGTTTCATGCTGTTTTTCTGTTTGCCTGGTGACTGTGCACAATGCCACCCGTATACATTAGATAGTGCCTGTACAAAATTACCCAATTAGTCAATAATTAATGAAAATAAGTTAAATATTTCGATAGTTGAAGCATTTATTGTAATTTGTATACATGCTAAGTCGTACCAAAGGCATAGAAGAGGGTAAAAGCAAAAAGGGGAATTTTTATTCCTGTACGCGCCCCACTTCATATCCCAGTTTTCAAATAAATTTTCGATTGTCATACAAAGTCTATCAGAGTTCAAGTCACGAACGAATGCTTTGTTGTTGCGTTCAAATTTGCGTGCACCAATGAGTAGAACTTATGTTCGGCAAATAAGAAAAAAAAAATGTCACACGCTTTCTTGTTGCGTGGCGAAGGCATAATTTACTTCTTTGTCTGTCCTGATACTCGCAATAGCGCAGCTGATTTGATTTCGATTTGACATACGACTCTGGTAGTTGTTTGTTAATTATTCTGTTTGTTGAATTCGATGTCTCCAGTCGGCATTTTAATTTATTAAAATTCATATATTTTTGCTGGTTAACATTTATTTTTGCCAACCAAATAAGGTATTGATGAATAAAACGAAAATAATTTTGCAGGAGGAGTCAAGTCAGGCTATATAAAACAGGTTCATTAGTCACCAAAGTTATGTTACTTCAGAAAGCTCTATGTCCGCATTTCGCTGTTAATAGCAGACATATAACAGAAAAAATCGGTTTCTACTTATTTTTCAGAAACCCAAAAGCTCTAAGAGAGAAATGTTACCTCTGTATATTTAATGTCCCTTGGTTTTAATGCTCTTTCTCTTTGCTCTCCCTCTGGTTTGGCAAATATCTGCTTCCGCTCTTTTTGAAATCAACTCACAAATACAAAAACAAAAATGAAGAAGAAGCATAGGAGAAATAACGAAAAATATTTTATGCTTGTGGTCTTGTAGTTATTTAAAAAAAAACGTATTACTAAAAAAGTATATTCGCGCTTAAAGACTAAAAAAAACTATGCCCAGACTTTCCTACGTTAATTATCTACATTTTAAAACAAAACAAAAATCTAAATTGGTTAATAATTACGGGCAGCGGAGTGAAACACAGGCAGTTAACTGGCAGTCGGCTCTACCACCTAATGAGGAATCAATTTATTTTTTACAGCAGCAGGCGAGCAGCTGCACCAAAATCGATCGCGTTTTTGCAATAAATTTTGCGAACTGGACCACGGCGTCCGATGAACCTGAATAAGCACAAAATGAAAGTGTTAGAAGTTAAGTGAGAGCACTAGCTCTAGATGGACTGCCTTAGATGCAAAACAAACGAATACAGCTAAGTACATTTTTACTGGCTGCTTTCGGCGTATCCCTAATGATACGCTTACGGGGCCAAACAAATCCACTCCGCTTATTTCGAACGGTCTATGGCCATGTAATCGATCAGCGGGTAAATTTCCCATTATTTGGGACAATAGTTTGGGTTTGTACATGAAACAATGTATACAAAGTCTGACAACGTTGTTACATGCATGACGTGCATCGATCAGCCAAATATTCTGACGAATGAGTGATACTAATGCCCGTGGCTCTGCGTGGTAATTAGTACGATGCAAATGTTGAAGGTAAAGAGTGACGAGTTTACACTGTTTTGGCATCAACAACGGAAACTTTGCATTGTGGAGTAAAGGTGCTTGCAATAAACGACCGCCCACACGCAACAACGACAATGTTTGGTTGCCATCGCGCTCATGGCTCATAAATGTAGGCTCATATATAGGCTACAACCCGTAAGACTCGCAGATAATATGAAGAATGTTCAATGATTTTGAGAATAGGATTTAATTCGACATCGTCAGCGATAAAAACGTTGATAACCTTTTTCATTTCGAGCGTGATTTGCTCATCACTTAATTGAATATGTTTGTTTAGTGGGCAAGACTTGCTGTCCTGGTATAAAAAACTGGGGCCATTGTACCAAAAGGAACTGATCAATTCAATTAATGTGCATCCATGGGATACCAAATCGGTAGGATTTTCCTTTGTTGATACATGACTCCACAAACAATTCGCAGTGAATTTTTCTGCAACACGATGAGCTACGAAAGTGTTCAGTTTGGATGGGTGAGTCTGCATCCAGTATAAAACCACTTCCGAATCTGACAAGAAGACCACGCTGTCGACTTGGAAGTCGATTATTTGGGACACTTCACTCCAGAGTTTGGCTAGTAGGTGCGCAGCGCCTAATTCCAATCTAGGCACAGTTTTCATTTTGCATCGTGCAACCCGTGATTTGTCAGTAAGCAGGCGAACTAGTACACCATGGGGTTGCTCATTCCGAACATATAAACAACATCCATATGCTCGTGAAGATGCATCGGCGAATGCATGAATTTGGCAAGATGCTTGTTTGGATATCCCAATGTGTCGTGGTATAGACACGGATTCGATTTTCTGAAAGGAGAGCAATATGGATTCCCACTCTCGAATAAGTGGTTTTGGAATGGGGTCATCCCGATCTAATTTGAGGGGCCAGACATCTTGGATTAATGTCTTCGCCCTTGTAATAATAGGACAAAGCAAGCTTAACGGATTGAACAAACGGGCGGTAAAGGCCAAAATCGATTGTTTAGTTGCGACAAACTCCTGACACATTTTTGGCATGTCTTATTTAAAAATATCTTCCTTCAGGTTCCAAGTTTTATTTATTTATTTATTTTTTTTAACCTTTTATTTATTACTTATGTCTACTTAGACTACTAGGATATGTTTAAATGTCGAGTACAGGTGTATTTAGCTTCTATGAGCAGTTCATAGTTATATAATGTAGTGGAGAATTAGAAAAGTAGTTTTAATAATTAATTATTTTAAGTTAGTTTACCAGATCAAACGGTCTTGTCCTTTTGATGTTCCCCATATTTGCGCACCGTATGTCCAAATGGGTTTGATTATGGCTTTGTATATCAAAAGCTTATTTTCTAGCGATAGATTAGATCTAGCGTTAAGGAGCTAATAAAGCTGTCTGGTCTTCAATTTTAGTTGTTCGCACTTTTTCTGTTGCAATATTGCAGTTGCTACTTCAGTGTTTTTTGTGGGAACTTAGTAATATGGTGTCGTCTGCAAATGTAGCTATCAATGATGACTTTTGTCGTGGTATTGGTATATCTGCTGTGAAGATGGTGTACAACAGACGACCTAGTATGCTACCTTGCGGAACTCCTGTTCTAATATTTCTTAAATTTGAATATTCCTATGAAAATTTTACGAAGAAGTACCTATTAGTAATGTTACATTCCAGCATTTGTACAATATTGTGGGGAAATATAGTTCGTAGCTTGTAGATTAATCCATTATGCCAAACCTTATCGAGAACAATCCAATACAGAATTTTTTGTCGTCGAGGTCGTTTAATATTTTGTGCGTGACACGATGGACTTGTTGTATGGTTGAGTGGTTTCTACGGAATCCGAATTGGTGATCTGGAATTATATGGCTGCGTTCCAGGATAGGTAAGATTCGCATGCGCAAGATTTCAAATATTTTGGATAGCACAGGAAGTAAGCTGATTGGTCTATATGATGACGGCAGATAGGCCTTTTCCCGGCTTTGGAATCGCAATAACTTCGGCAACTTTCCAGATTTTGGGGAAGTAGTTTAATCTAAGTAGGGCATTAAATATATTGCGTATATAAATAACCGCGATTAGTGGAAGCTCTTTTAGGAGTTTGCCGTTAATTTTGTCATAGCCTGGTGATTTTTTAGGCTTTACATCATGTTGGATTATGAGTAGAATTTCGGAGGCCGTATTTTTTTTAAATCGCAATGTTTGGGGTTCATTAGCCGGGTTAGAGTGGGGGACGTCTAAGTTCTGTTGCTCGTCTGCAAAAACTTTCTCATAATAATCTGCTAAAACTGATGCTTTAGCTAGATTAGTTGTTGTCCATGATCCATTGTCCTTTTTTATTGGTGCCTGGTGCATAGTTTTATTAGTCAGTTTTTTTGTAGCTTTCCAAAGCGAGAAGTCTGTGTATTTTGTCGGTGTTATGTTTTGAAGGTAACCAGTGACTTGTTTGTTTTTGAGGTATTGCAGATATTTCCTAATGTCTTTTGTTGCCCTGTTGTATTTCTTTTTGGCCTCAGGGGACCTAGTGTCCATCTAGTACTTTTTTAATTTACGCTTTGCACGTATTAAATTTCGCAGAATAAGTGGTTTGTGGTGCCCTGTTGGTTGAGGTGGTTTATCCGGAGTTGCTTGTATCGGTGCTTTTTCAATAGCGTCGTTTAGAATTACTAAAGCAGGTTCTATGTCCTCTGCTGCTTTTAGACGAATGTCTAAAATTGATAAATAAATTGATATAAATTGATATAGTCCCTGAAGGTGTCCGGTGTCCCAGTCAGTTCGGTTATTGTGTAAGGAATTATTTTTGTTTGAATCTACCGGAAACTTTCTGAGTTCTAAGACTATAGTTGTGTGATATGACGAAAGATCCAGACTTGGTTGGATTACGAGTTTACATAAATCTATTTTTTTACTATGTTTTTATTAGAAGTCTAAAAGATCTGGCATATTATTGATGTAATGTTGAACTTGAGGTTGCTTGGATATGGTCCTTTTCGAATGGGAGCAGCACGTTTGATGTGATGTTTAATAATTATGGCAGTGCCGCCGTGGCCTGTGCCATCTGGGTGGTATGTTTTGTGTGTACTCTATCCACGAATTTGTAAGTATTTTTCGCTTTTACAGTGCGATTCTGAGATTAATGCTATATCAATGTCGTTGTTATTTAGAAAGAGACTTAGTTCATTTAGATGGCGTCTTAAACCGTTTTGCGTTCCAGGCTAGAATCTTTATGTTGGTGTCCATATTAATTTATAGAGTTTGTTTATTAGTAACGCCAAGATGTTCATCATTTTATTTAAGTGCTGGATTATTTGTTTCAGCATGTCTTTGGTTTCCACAAATTCATTATCGGCTTCCTTGTCTTGGTTCATTTTAGGTTCATTCTCTATACGCTTTGGTCGTTCTTTTGACGAGTTGTTTTCTTGAGTAGTTGGTGCGACTTGGGATTAGGTTACTCCTTCTTTTATTTTATTTAATTCTTGATACGCTGTCGATTGATCACATTTTTTAGCGCTTTTCTCCTTGAGAGAAGGGAAACGTTGAATTTTAAGTGTCATACACTTCGCAGTCCTTGTAGTTAGCCGTATGTGCACCACCACATAGTGCGCATTTGGTTTGGCTATCTTTGGATATTTTGAAGTCATTGGTTTTGTGCTTACCTGCGCACTTAAAACATATGGGGTGCCTTGTGCAAAAGTTCCTCGTATGGCCATACTTTTGACAGTTGGAGTATTGTACAACCACGCGTTTGTGGTGCGGCGGTTCAATGATTATTTTGCTACAAAGCAGAGTTGTTATTTTGTAGATTTCGGTGTTGTTTAATTTTTTTCTAAGTTCCACAAAAAATAATGAGAGGGGCTTTTTGTAATTTTTTGTTGCACGTTGTGGATATTAATAGTTTCATGGCTAAGCTCCTTTAGCTAATTTTTTACCTCATTGAGGTCTGTAGCATTGTGCATATTCCTTAACACAACCTTGAAACCCCGCCCCTCCTTCGGCATAAACGAGTAGTATTTGGTTTTTTAGTGCTGAAGCATCTTGACCACCGCTGAGTAACACATTGAGTCAGGTACCTGTATGCGTACTTCGTTGTTTTTTAGAATTTTTATTATAAAGTTGTTTTGTATTGTCTCTTTTAATGCTGAGGTTAAGTTGCGGATTTCTTCTACATCCTGAACGTATATTGGGGGAAGTTTCTGTGCTTTTGTTTTATCAGGGACTTCTTTACTTACCCCACCAACATTTTCTTCGACAGGCACGTTGTCGTCTTGATCTAGCAATTCGAACATATTTTGTGTGCTGGGTTTACTCAACCAGTATGAGAGTAGCGTTTTCTGTTGCGGTATCTTCGGCGGTGTTTTATTTTTTGGTTTTTTGGTGCTGTTGGTAACAGTTTAAGGTGACTGCTTGTTACGATTGCGTTCTTGTTGCTGCTTCCCGATTTCCTTTGTTTTTATGTTTTGATCTTTTGCATGTATGTTTGTTGTTGATGATGATGTTTAATGCGTTGCTTGTGACGTTGTAATGTGGGAAAAGAGGACGACAGAATTATCGATGCTATTAGTATTGCGTAGCTAGGAGTTGTAGTTGTTATGTTAGCAGTGCTGGTTGATGTTGTTGTTGTCGTTGTAGGTGTTTGGTAGTGCATAATTGGTGTGCTCAGATTCGGCGTAAAGCATTTTTCGCTCCACGACAGTTGAGAATCATTAGTATTGAGAGCACATCGCTGTTGCTGTTGGATGATACCGTTTGTATTTTGTTTGGTGTTGTTATTTTGTACTTCTATAGGCGAAGTTGCGAGAGAGTTGAGTGGGAGTTGACAGCTCCGCGGTGTAGGGCTGATGGTGATTTTGCGAGTTGAGCGGTGTCGGGGGACTGTGTCCAACCGGCATTTTTGAGTTTAGAACACTTTTGATTTTATTTTGTATTTTTCTTGTTGTTTATTTTGTTTTATGATTTGGTTTTGGTTTGTTTATTTCTGAGCTCGAAAGCAGACGACTAATCGACTTGACACTTCACTATCGAATGAAAGTGTCAGGTTCCAAGTTAGGCCCAATGACTTTGTTTCTTCGTGGACACCGAGTGAGACTAACACTTCTAAAGGTTGATCAGTGTTGAACTGAAAATTGGCTGGCAATATTGAGATAGAAAACCCGAATGCTCCGAGGATTTCGGTTAACTCATGACGCAGTAATTGCAATTCTTCACTTGTATCTGCTCCGAATAGCAAGTCATAAACTTAAAAGTCATTTGCAAGTGAGAAAGAACCACGAGGGTGTGATTCAGAGTAAAAGTCGCAAATATGTTTGAGACATCGAACTGCCAAAAGTGTAGTATAGGATGTTCCGTAAGTGACTGTATTAAGGCGATAAATTTGTAATGGATCTGTAGGGTGCTCCCTTGAAATGATCAAATGAAAACTGCGGTACTTCTCGTTAAGTTCCAGTTGATTGTACATTTTTTTATGTCTGCAATTACCGCATATTTGCGAAATCGGAAATTTTAGAATGTGGCATATAGACATGGTTGAATCGTTGGGCACACCATTAGAATATCATTAAGGGACACTTGGGACGGTGTTTGACTTGATGCATCGAAAACAACTTTTAATTTAATCGTAGAGTTTTGTGGTGGCGGAGTTTCTAATCCCCACTAGAGTCACATTTTTACGGTACTTCTTTAATTGTTGGATCTTGGCTAGATATTGAGTGATGAAATTAGTTTGCGATCCGGAGTCCAAGAGAACCCTAGCGTACTGCTGCTGACCTTGCTGATCTTTGTCTTTGACCAGCGCAGGGGCTAGCATAGGAGCATCACTTTCGGGTGTCACTATTTACCGATGACAACTAACGTTTGGGGTGCTCCTGTTAATGTTTGGGATTCCCTTATGTTTACTACACTTGCCTGAACCTTCATAGATTCTCCAGCCGACAACTGCTGGTTTCGCTTGTTAAGGGTAGTTTCACAGTCCATCCATATTTAGAGATTCTAGTAATCCCAAGCTTTTTCCCATTTAGATCGTGTTTCCGAGTCTACTTTTGACATGACCTTGTGTATGAGAATTGCATTTGCGATCACTGTGTTATCCGCTATAGACAACAGAGACCCATATATTCGAATGACCGTGTTAACCATGTTGCGTAGAGATGAGGCAGACGGACTTGATATAACAGTGCAAAAAGTCTTGAAATTCCATCAAAAAACGTTACACATTTGTTATTATACACGTGATCGAGAGCTGACAATGCATTTTTATAATTAGCTTCAGTTACTTATAATGCCCCAACATTGCCTAATGTATCCTTCTCTATACATGAAAGTAAGTGATTAAATTTTTCAATATTAGATAGTCCTTGATCACTCTCTGAAAGACTGTCGAACATAATAATACTCTAATATCTAATATTTTTATAGTCAAGGTAATTTCCACTGAACTTTGGCACCTTCATCTTTGACAGTTACCTGTAATGAAGTGATGCTTCATGCAACGTTGATTCTGTACGAGGTTGGTGATTAGGACGCGCCGATAATGACATGAGTAATACCTTCGGTGTAACGCAAGATCATCAGGATCTGACTTAGATGACTCATACGAAATAATGCTGTCAATCTCAGTATAAAGGCGCAATGCATCCTCAATGTATTTATTCAAAATTTCCATGCGGCATTCGATTTCAAGCGCGTTAAACGAAATAGCCTGATTTTCAATCGACTTTTTTATATGCTTTGTATTATTAGTAACGGCGTCTAATTATTTTACAGCAGCGCTAAATTCCCAATCAGCGATTGACTGGTTGGGATTCATCATCAGTCACCTCCAAAACCCTGGGTGGGTTTTGGCTTTCTCTACAATAGTTCTTCATGCCTCCTTGTTCTTTACCAGTGTTCTCCAGTTCCAGCACCAATAGTTATTGCATCTTGTTCTGATGCATAAGTGGCCTTCCCCTGCTTCTATAAGCCAGCGGCTTATATTGCATAATTAATGCCTGTGCTCTCGTGTTATTCATTCTTAATACATGCTCAAACCATCTGAGGCGATGTGCTTTTATATATTTGACTATGTTCTCGCCTTGCATAGCAAGTAGTAGTTCTGTGTCACATATTCTCCTTCTGATTTAAGTCTTGGCCCAAATATTGTCCCCAAGATCTTCCTCTCGAATATCCGTAGTGACTTTTCCTCAGGACTGGCCAGGGTCCTTATTTCAGAGCCAAAAGTAGCCACAGACCCTATTAACGTCTTGTACAGATTTAATTTGCAGCTTCTAGAAAGCAGCCTTGACTTAAAGAAACTGGTGTGGGCATAGTACCTTTTGTTTGCGGCTAAAAGGAGACCTTGCTAAAATTCTCTGCCGCTCTTGTCGTTCGTCATAAGCACCCCAGATACGTAAAGTTTTCTCTTCTTCGCCCTGAGCTTCTAGAGGGAGTCATATACATCGATGACTACAAGACCAACTACCTTCGCAGATGTCATAATGTTGTGTGACAGTTCCTCCAAGTATCTTTGGTTTCGCGCGAGGATTGCAATGTCGTCCGCGTACGCTACAACTAATCCCGAGCAGTTGAGTACATCGCCAGAAGAGGTGTAATTTTTGATGACAAAATGCAGGCATAAGTTGAATACAACTATTAATAGGTTATTCTCTTGTATTACTTGAGTACTAAACTCAAAACTTTCGCTGTTTTCTTGTGGAATCAAAACTTTGGCTTGAGTGTCATTTAACGTTTCCATTGCCAGTCTTGTTAGCTTTTTACTAACGTCCAGCTCAGAAAATACTTCCGGAATTTTTCGGCTATTGATGCTATCGAAAGGTTGCTTAAAGTCTATAAAATCCACGTAGACGTCTATGTCAAAGCCAATTTTTCGAGGTTTTGCTTCAACACAAATATTTGATCGATAACCGATCTTTCTGGTCTAAAACCGCATTGGTACTCGTCTAGTACCGTCTCCGCTGTTGCGCAGATTCTTCTTGCGAGTATTGCCGAGAATACTTCATAGCACACGTTTAATAGCGTGATTCCTTGGTATTTTTCGCACTGGAGTGTTTCTCCTTTTTTATATATTGGTATTATTGTACCTGTTAGCCATGCGAAGGGTTGCCTTCCTTTATTCCACACCTTAACGATCATTTCGTGTTTTCATTGTTTGCCGCTTATATCTAGGTTGTTAAGAAGCTCTTTGGTTATATTATCTTCGCCTGATGATTTATTGTTCTTCATACTATGTATAACTTCCAGGGGTACCTTCATTGTGGGGACTGGGTCTGCGTTATTTGCTCCACCAATTGACAGGCCATCCCATGTTTGTTGTGTTTATATAGTCATTTACGTTAAATGATTGTTCAGCATTATATATATCTTGGAAATATTCTTGCCAACGTTTTAGAATGCCATCCTTTCCACATATGATTACCATTATTGTACCACATATTACCATTATTGCCCTTGCATGCGCTGATTTAGTTCCGCTTTCAGCCATCTATAGAATTCCCTGGAATTTTTGCTGGTGAAATGGTTGTTAATAGTCACAATTTTATTTTTAATTGAGTCGATCTCTTTCTTTCTTTCCTTATAGTCTAGTGGCTTCCTTCCTTTTTAATACGTACAACTTCCGGTTAGCCCTTGTATCGCATTCTATCATTCTTGGTTTAACTTAGCTTTTGGCCTCGATTGCATCTATACATTATTGGCAACTATTCGGCATCCCTTTCTCTCCCTTTTTCGCCTATAAATTATTTTTCACTATTTACTAATGCGTTTTGAATTCTTTCCCAGTATTCGTCTAGGTTCTATGATTCATTACTAGGTTCCAAGCTTACTGTGAACTTTTTCTGGTCCGCCGTCCACGTACCTTCACTTTTCAGATGATCGTAATTCCATTTTATACGTTTCTTGCCCTTTTGTCCATTTATAGTCTTTATCCTTTTTCTCAGTATACTTTTGACTATGTAGTGATTACTGTCTATATTCGTATCCTTGCAGGTATGCACATCTATGGTCATGGTTTTTCGTCTCTTTTTTATCAGGACATGATGGATTTGGTTGACTACAGATGAGCCAGGCATTTTCCATTTGCCCTGGTAGATCCTTTTGTGAAAAAAGCACAACCTACTGATGACAATGCCCATTGGTGCTGAGAATTGACAGAGACGTCCCCCGTTGGGTGATAATTAATTGTACAGTAATTGAGTACCTGCGACCTGCTTGACGAAGTTTTCCTTACCCACTTTCGCATTGAAGTCTCCGAGTATAACCACTGTGTCATATGCGCCGATCGTATTCCTTGCGTTCTCTAGCTGTCCAAAGAAATCGTCTTCTATTGCCTCATCTGTGTCTTTGGTTGGGGCATATATAATTCTTTCAGAGATTGGTGTAAAACTTAGTATGGATGGACAGAATTTTTAGAGACCATTAAGCCCACTCTTTTAGTGCCATGATTGCTTAGTCTGCTGTAATAGAACCAGAAGTACTGCTTCTTTACTTCACCATAGCTCTACCATCTCACTTCTTGTACTGCAATTATATTTATTACAAACTTTTGTATCTGCAGAAACAGTTTTTGCATGGTGTCTGCTCTGAGCATAGTTCTTATATTCCACGTTCCGAGAGTCAAATTATTTAGCCTTTTTCGTTCCGAGTGTCCGTTACCATGGTTATTCTAATCCGAGGCCCTTCAATAGGACTATGTAGAGAGTTCATCACAGTTTATTTTCCCCGTGTGAGTTGTGAGCCCAACGTCAAACACCCATTTTGTAGGACCAATATACCCATGCCGTTAGCGTCCCGACCGATTTCTCACTGGGGTTGGTTACCACAATCTTTCGCCAGTTTCTCAGGAGATCAGGGCTCACGTGAAGGTGGCACTAGGTATTGAGTAGGAGAGGCTATGTAAGACTTGCGTCCTCATGTATTACGCGTTCATTATCCTCTTGAGACCACATTTCTACTGCTACGAAGTTTCCTAGGAATTTTGCGTTTATTCGCAACATCTGAAATTGGTTAATATAGTAGCAAAACCTACAAGCAGTGAGTAACACAAAAATATTTATTTGAACGCCTTGTTTTGCTGTATGGCGAAGTTATGTTACCAAATAAATAATGTAAATAAATTGCAAGCGAAATCAATTAAAAGAATTGGTAATATCATCTGAGCGAAGCATGTTTATGTACGTGGGTGGTTTCGTATGTCGACTGCAGTAACGAAACGAAAGAATATATGAAAGAGAAGCAATATAAAAACAAGATAAGACTCCCCAATAACATAAGCAAGCGCAGAGAGTATACGTGTTTTATGCGTGTCACACCGAAACACGATAGACAGACAAAGCAAGAAAGAAATATGACGAAAATTGATAACATATATCCACTGCAACAACGAAACGAAATTATAAATAATTATGTGCAAGCGAAGTAATATAGAAAAGGAGATAAAATTCCCCACAGTATAAGAAAGCCCAGTGTGTATATGGATGTTTTCTTAAGAACTTGGGTCTCTATGCCGACTTTTATTCACACATGTTAATCGTGCTTGTGTTAAACATACGTGTTCTAGATCTGCTCCGCATTTTGATTACAATTTGGCAATTGATTTGTCTATTGTCGTTTTCGATCATTCCTAATATTTATATTCTTTCCGGTATTTTGTTTTAAGTGACTTATTTGTTGTGTATAGCTCATTTCACCCGTATAATATAAAAGGCCACTCGAAATAAAATTATAATTGTTTATTGTAGCTTAATTGCTTATGGTGATCGGAGTTGGAATTATAAGACGAGAAATCTAGTTTTTTGTCTTCACTGCTCACTCAATTGAATGAAGAAGCTGTTGCATTTTCTGTCAGCTGAGGCGATGGGTTGCCAACTGTCTGAATTGGCAGACCGATCAAGCGTCGATAACGCCTTGTAGATCGTTGTTGTTCCAGAACTGTTGGCAAACTGTATATAAAAACTAATAATTCACCTCACTTTTTCTTTACAATTTTATCTTTGTCTGGCTGAGAGTGTCAACATTAGAGCTTAACCGCCCTATTCTGTGCACTCTATCAAATGAATATATATATTTTGAAAGATTTTGATTGATTTTGATCAGTAAGCGACAAACCATTATTATGAAACTTTTTGGGTTATTTTGCTCATTTAGAAAAGCTCTTTTCTCTATCTAATGCCGATTTTTTAACACCCCCTCATCAGGTCATGTCAAAATATTTCGCACACTATTAACACACTGGTGAAATGGATAACAATGTGATTTTCTGCCTTTTAGCAAAGTTTTTGGAAGATGATGAAAATTTTTACAATAGAAGTGTTTTAAAATCATTACGTGATAATAGAGATCCTATTTTAATATCGGCCAATGTTTTTGAGAGCCAATAGTGCCACCTATTGATAGAGCAATTGAAACCGCGGGATAATTGAAACTCAAAAATTCCATTTGAGTTTCGATTCTTGACGGCTTTATATTTCTACCAAAAGTACGTAGGAAACAACCATGTGGTTGCTATGAGCCAACCGTCAGTCTCCCACGCAATCCAAACAATTTCAGAACTGATTTGCTGAGTGAAACAAGGCGATGTGAGGTTTCTTCAAGCATAAAAAATACCATACTCTCCGCTGTGGTATTTTAGTTTTGGACTATTACGAAAAACAGCTAATTTATAATAGTGAAGCTTTCCATTTGCGCCAGAATAACAAAAATGACAAAAGCTTCTAACTATTCAATTAATATGAATTTTATACATAGAGTGCACACTGTATGTATTGCGAATTTAAGACAATCCACCAATTTTTCAATTTATGTATATATGTATTTCAATTTATAAAGGTATGTATAATTCATTTGTTTAAATGATATATTCAAATGCCAAAATTGGTGTTGGAGCCACTCATTGAGGTATATGCGTGCATATGTGTGTACATGTGTCTACTTTAGTGCTTGTGTATTTTATAATAGTGGTGGCTTCTCAAATAAAAAGTTGAAGTTATGTTCCTGATTTCAGCTTCTGTGGAAGCAACTCTTCCTGGTTTCTGCAATCCTGATTCCTGATCCTATGTAGCTAGCTAAAAGTCCACCCGGGGGCGCCAAAATATTAGGTCGGAACCGGCTTTAAATAAATCGTGGTTGATTGTGCTTAACAGACGTGTTTTGAATCTGCTCCGCATTTTGATTTTGATTAGCATTTGGCAATTAATTTGTCTATTGTCGTTTATCGTTACTAATATTTATTTTCTTTCCGGTGTTAAGTGAATTTATAAGTGAACTTATTTGTGGTGTATGGCTCATTTCACCCGTATAAATTTTGTACTTATCAATGTTATATGCCAATTATTTTTGGCAAGTACAACGCTTAAATTTGCCTTTCCTGTGTATTGAGTTCAATCTCCTTTTTTTTCCTGCTTTGCTCTCCCTTTAAAATAGTTTTTGCTATTTTAGTCTTTTTCTGTTTCCTTCTTGCTCTCTATACAGTAGTTATTATTTTTAAATAACTGTATTTCCTCTTTTTTCTCTGGGAAAATATTATTATTCACCTCACTTTTCTCTTTGCAATTCAATCTCTGTCTAGCTGAGAGCCTCAAAATTCGGGCATATGTCGTTGTGCTTTTTTTTGCACAGTGTGTTGATAATAACAAATAAATTTTAAAAATAAATTATCCCCTCATAATCTTGCGCCTACCACAGCGCCACTTATTTCTTTTTCGTCTCCTCAACAACCTTCTTCTGATTCCCCCCAACTTGTTCAACTTCTTCACAACTTTTACCCACTTACTCTTATGTACTTTATTCTACTTCTACCCAACCGCCCCGTCCTACTCCAATTCCTTTAGCTCCTTCAACCATTATGCCCTCTACTATTTCTTCATCTATCGCCTTTAACCTTCCCTCCACTACTTGTTTGACTTCCTCTATTCCATGTCTTACTACTATGACTTCAGCTTCAACTTCTCCAACTTGTTCCCCTTCTTCCCATCCTTTACCCACTTATTCTTCTGTACTTTCTTCAATAACTAACCAATTATCCCATCCCGCTCCAATTCCAGTAGCTCCTTCTACCAATATCCCCTGTACTTCCACTTCATATGTCGCTTTCAACTTTCCCACCAGTAATTGTTCATCGTGCTCTACTCCCTGTGCTACTACTGTAACTTCTGCTTCATCTTCTACTAAAGTCTCTAACTCCTCCCGTACCTTGTCTCCCCTCCGCAGTACAATACTGCCTCTACTCCAGTGCCATGTATTTTGATGGTGCTGGATCCTCGTAAACATGTTTTTGTTTCCAGGTTGGATAAGGAGACAACCTGTAAGGACGTTGCACGTTATATTTCATCAAAATCATGCAACCTTTCAAATATTAATATTCACAAATTTTATTTTGTTAGCCCTAGCCCTAGAGAAGGCTCTTCTTTCAAACTTTCAGAAGTATTTTCTGTCATTTGTGACCCTACATTCTGGCCTGCCCATATGGTGGTCCACGAGTTCATTCCTAGAAAAAAATCTAGGGCTTTACAGGTTACCTTACCAGTCACTACTTAAGCTTCATTTTCTGCTTCTTCAAAATCTCCAAAAAACTAAGTCTACATTTTCAAAATGTTAGAGGGCTAAATTCCAAACGTTCTTCGTTTTATCTTAGAAGTTTTTCTTTCAGTTCTGACATTATCGTTTTCGTTGAGACTTGGTTTCGCCGTGATGTTCTCAACTCTGAAATTTTCAATAACTCTTACTCTACGTTTCGTAAACATCGTTATGGCCGCGTAGGTGGTGGAGCCCTAATCTCTCTTCTTTCATCTTTTTCGTCAGAACTGATCTCTCTTGACGATACTGAAAACATTGAATTTATCTGCGTCAAAATTTCATTCTCTAATTACAACATTTTTATTACTTGTTCATATATTCCTCCTTCATCGTCCGACTCAGTCTACTTGGATCAAGTAAAAGCTATCCAGAATGTATTAAAGCTCATTAATGACGCAGATATTTTGCTTCTTTTGGGTGATTTTAATCTTCCCTCTATTAATTGGATTCCTTTTAGTGACTCCAATATCGTTCTTCCTTCTGTTGACAGCGAGTTCGTTGATTTATTGCTGGATCTCTCTCTCCAGCAAATAAACCACATTTCCACATCAAACATCGTATGCTAGACCTAGTGTTTACTAACTGCCATGAAAATACCTCACTGTCGAGATCCTCTCCATTGTCAATTCCAGAAGATACCTATCACCCCACTCTTGAGGTGACACTAACTCTTAACCAACTTCTGTCTGCATCTGACTCAACTTGTGCTAAGCCAAGACAAGCTTTTAATTTTAAACATACTAATTTCAATCGTCTCAACTCATTGCTTGCTTCCACGGATTGGTCAATATTAAGTTCTTCTTCTGATATTGATACTGCCGTGCGGTTTTCCAACACGATTATGCTGGATTATATCAATAAATGTGTGCCTAAAGTACATGTTACCGATGATTCTAAGCGTCCGCCTTGGTTTTGTATAAATTTAGTCCGTCTAAAAAATATTAGAAATCGGTTATTTAAAAATGTAAACGCTCTTGTTCCGCAACTGATTATGCGAGTTATGCCGCGGCTCGTAGTAAATTCAACAATTTTCATCAATCTTGCTATAGTAGATATTTGTGCAAAGTAAAAGTAATTATTAATCGAGATCCCAAAAATTTTTTTAAATTCATCAAAATCAAAAACAAATCAGAGTCAATTCAAACTAGTATGGAGTTTGATGGAGTTGCAAGTAGCTCTGATGATGGGATTGCGAACCTTTTTGCTAAATTTTTCCAGGGCATCTACTCTATTAGTGCCTGTTGTTAAATTGATGAATTTAATCACTTCAATATGCCGTTTATTGACGGCAGTATTATTTTACGATATCTAAAATTGGTTAAACCTTCTTTTTCTCCTGGTCGGGATAATATTCCTAGTCGTATCTTAAGAACCTGTGCTGACAACTTATATATTCCCCTTTATACCTTATTTAATTTATCCCTTATTACTTCGTCTATGCCAAGAGGTTGGAAAGAATCCTATATATTTCCCTTATTCAAAAAGGGTAGTAAGTCAGATATATCGAACTACAGAGGTATTGCCAAGCTGTGTGTAATTCCTAAGTTGTTTGAGCAGATTATCACTGATCAACTACAGTTTTATATTCGCCCATTGTTGAGTATGTCTCAGCATGGTTTTGTAAAGAACCGTTCAACGGTAACCAATCTGTTGGAATTTACTTCTATTGTCAATCACAACTTTTCGGTAGGTAGCCAAACTGATGTTATCTATACCGACTTCAGTAAAGCTTTCGATACTGTATCGCATGAGTTGCTCATAACCAAACTTAAAGCTCTTGGTTTCCCTTCTCCATTGATCCGATGGCTGGCATCTTACCTTGATCATCGCTCTCAAAGGGTACTTTTTAAGTCTTCAATATCTAAGTCTTTAAAGGTAACATCAGGTGTTCCCCAAGGCAGTCATTTGGGGCCTTTGCTTTTCAACATATTTATTAATGATCTACCTACCGTCATCAAACATTCTCGGATTTTAATGTACGCAGATGATGTAAAACTATGTTTCCGCCTTAATAACCCTTCTCACGGGATTTTCCTTCAGAGTGACATTGACTCTTTATCTCGTTGGGGTTCCAAAAACTATTTAATCCTCAATACCAATAAATGCAAAGTTATGTCCTTTTCTCGCGGAGCCCTTGTTTCAAATTCTTATTACATTGACTCAAATAGTTTAGATCGTATTTCCCAGTTTAACGACTTTGGTATTTTAATGGACTCGAAGTTGCATTTCGGTACCCACATTTCCACTTCGGTCTCTAAAGCTAGAGGTATCTTTGGCTATATTAAAACCTGGTCCAAGGAATTTGATGATCCGTATACTACACTTCCTTGTCGTACGTACTCCTGTTTTGATTTTTCTTAATGTGTAATATTCGTCTGAGTACTTAACGAAGATATGTCTTTCTGTGATATAGCAAATTAACATCTGTAATAGGTTATGCGGGAATAAATTGCTCAGTTTGCTGATTGATCCTTTGTGCCAAATTTTGTCGACTGTCTTTTCTACATCTAGAAAAACTCCTATGCAGAATTTTTTATCGTCAAGATCGTTTAGAATTTTATGAGTCGCACAAAGGAAATGTTGTATGGTCGACATTTCGTCGAAAGCCAAATTGGTGATCAGGAATTATGTGTTTGCGGTCTATGATAGGTAACAGTCGCTGGCACAGGAGATTCTCGAAAATTTTTTAAAGCACTGGAAGTAAGCTAATTGGTCCATATGATGCTAAATTGTACACGTTTTTACCAGGCTTTGGAATTGCAATAACTTCAGCCACTTTCCACACTTTAGGAAAGTAATTTAGTCTAATTATCGCGTGAATATATTACGTATGTATACCACTGCTTTAAGTGTCCTATCTGGGTGCTTTTTTGGGCTTTATGTCATGCTGTATATATTTTAAAATCTCCTTTGTGGGTGGTTTTTTAAGGCGAGTTGGCTGGGGCGTGAAGGTCGAGTTTATATGACAGCCATTTTTGTTGAGTGGTTAATCAATAAATATTTTCTCATAATAATCCGCTAGCACTGCCGCCCTTTCTAGATTCTTTACTGCCATCCATTGTTATAGATGCCTGGTGTATTATTTTATTTGTCAGTTTTTTTATTCCTTTTCACAGGGAGTAGTCGGTGTTAGGCTCTGCAAATACTTCGTGATTTCGTAATTTTTGTGATTTTGGATACATTTTCTAAAAAAAGGCAACTTATTCTTACATTGTGAATACGTCAGGAAACCGATTAGTGTTAAGTAATATATCGATAACAGTAAGGTAGAGGATAAGGCAAGCGTATGGCATTCGATTAAGAGCATCTAAGGGCGGCGGACAGGGATCGATTAAATAAACTGGAAAAAAGTATAAAGAGAGCCTACACAACAACGTCAGAAGTGGGATTAGCTAACTTACGCGGAAAATAATTTTATGCGCCCATTAAAAATTGAAATTAAATTAAAATTTTGTGATAAAAAAATTGAAATCGCATACACCAAAAAAGGAGGTGCCGAATTCGTGTAATTCGCTTTTGCGCTGACGGAATTAACAGCTAGGCTGCGCAATTCTGTGTGTACAAAGAACCGAGAGCGAACAACTTTACCGCTGAGTGACTTGATGTATCCATTGAGATAAGCAAACATTTTTCTCTCCTCGTTGTACTTCGTCGCAGAAGAAATGAATAAACGCGAAGTAACGGTGGTGCTAACTGATCATCAAATTGACTTCCCCCCGACGCAACTTTTAGTCAATTAACTGAAGTCGCAGCAGACAATAATTTGAACAATGTCATCGGTGACACGAGGAGCGAGCATTCGCTTGAAGACAATAAACCAATTCCGGAGGAAGCAGCAGTGGTTTGTGAGGCTGGATACTCTCAGCAGCCAAAGCTATGTAGTGACCTACGTGACCTTCATATCGGTAATTTAGAAAGAGATGAACGAGAATTAGAAGAAGAGATCATAATAGCGGAAAAAAAGCATTACTAGCGAAATTAATGGAAAAAGAGTACAGACCGAAGAGCGACTTCACCAAAGTGTTGGATGAAGTTATTCCGTTTACCGATGCAGAGTAATAACGACTAAGATGGATAGCCGAATTTGAGCGTGTTTGTGATGCGGTGGACAACAGTGATAGCTTTAAGCTAAAGTGCATATGCCCTCATGAAACCAGCCACAGAAGCTGCAATGTTTTTGAGTATTGATCTTTCCACGAGCTATAACGAGTTCAAAGCCAAATTTTTGAAAACTTTTGGCCACACTTACTCAGTGGCTGAAATCATATTGTTGCTAAAATCGACCGTGTATATTCCAAGGAAAACTTCGATAATGGGGTATATACACCAAATGCAGGAAATAGCTTCGCGTGCCAATGTTCAACCAGTATTGCAGTTTTGTATCCGGCGCAGGACATAGACCAGCTCAAAAAGTTGTAGCGTAGATATGGCGAACTACGTATTAAGTACGTATTTTGGCTAGGCCTGCAAGTACTTCAACATCAGCTGACAAAATTAAAACTCGCTGCTTCAACTGTTCGGCATATGGCCATTATGTTTCGTCGTGCACTGAGCTGAAACGTGTCAAGGGCTCCTGTTTCCGTTGTGGATCACTTCAGCATAAGGTAAAATATTGTCAGCGACCTTCAACCTCTGTAAAATTTATGGGCTTGGTGAACAGTGACCACGCAGAGAAGGACGAACAGAGGAGCGGTGACTGGCGGATGGATGTACCGATAATAAATAAGGTAGGAGTATATTTTTACACTTTTAAAACGCATAAATGTAATATGAAGTATATGTCTGCTTTAATTGATTTATCTTGTTGCAACATTTCATAATATTGAGAAAACTGTTTTATTTTATATTGTTCCCAACAATTATTTGTGAAGTGTTGCTAGGCCGTAATTTTCTATCCACCTATGGTTTAGGATTAGCTTTTGTTAAGGAAATTGGAAATGCATTAAATAAAGTTTCGTTAACTAATTGCACTATTCAACAAAACAACACAATCCAGAAAGAAAGAAAAGAAAGCGATACCGAGCCTGATGACATTGGAAATTGCGAAAATTTAGTGATTAGTAAAACTTCAGAAATATTGAATAGTGAAATATCTAAACTTAATTGCAATGCGAGTCCTTAAGTCGTCTTTTAGGGACAAGTAACGACCAATTAAATTGTGATCCTTCCGAAATTGATTTAGAAATACCACACATACTTAAAATAGAAACGTTTGAAATGGAATATTATAACATAGACCCAAAACTAAGTGATCATTATCTCAAAAATTTACTAGAGTTAATAGAATCAAATTACTTGGATACAGCAAACATACCAGCTATTGACCACAATTATGAAATGAAGATACAACTTTAGTCGGAAGAGCTTATATTTTCAACGCCAAGAAAACTTTCATATTATGATAAGAGAGAAGTAGATAGTATAGTGGAAGACTTATTGTCAAAAGTCATATACGACGTAGTGATTCACCATATACCTCCCCAATAGTTTTAGTAAAAAAAGAAAACAGGTGAAAAACGAATGTGTATAGATTATAGGCAATTGAATAAAACAACAATTAGAGATGGGTACCCTAGCGGTCAGTACGAATACGTTAGAATGCCATTTGGATAGCGAAATGCACCAGCAGTGTTCCAGCGTTTCATAGATTATGCAAACCATTGCAAGTACTATCAAAGTCGGAAGCAAAATTTGAGGTAGATAATAAGTGCCGAAAGATTTTTGAGTATCTTTGTGAGAAATTAGTTTCAGCCCCGAAATTAGCTTTATATAACCCTAATCGAGATACAGAAATACATTGCGATGCCAGCGCTGAGGTTTTGTGGGTATACTTTTACAAAAACAGGACGATCATAAGTTTCACCCTATCTGTTATTTCTCGCAGATGACAACAGCAGCCGAAAAGAGACACCACAGTTTCGAGTTGGACACCCTGGCAATTATCTACTCCCTAAATAAATTCAGGAACTCTAAAACTATAACTATGTTATAGAACATCGTAGTGGTAAATACATGACACACGTTGATGCGCTGAGCAGATATCCCACATTGAGCCAGGAATTCCAATATGAACCAGTACTTGTAATTCAGGAAAATGAAAACAGGGACCAGATACTTTCAGTGATCAACAGTGACGACATAAATTTTCAACTTCAGATTACGCAAAACAGAGATAAGAATATAATACAATTAAAGGATAAATTAGAAAGGGAGCCTGTTAAGAACTTTGAGTTAGATGATGGTGTTGTGTATCGAAAGGGCGAAAACGATTCGCAACTTTTGTATGTCCTTCAGAAATGGAGACTAATTTGATTAGAACAGTACACGAAAGACTATGTCACTTTGGTACTGAAAAATGTGTGAATGAGTTGAAAAAGCATGATTGGTTTCCGAATATGATTAAGAAAATAGACAATTTTATACGAAATTGTTTAAGGTGTATCATATTTAACGTTTCTTCTCATGCAAACCATCGGACTTTACATAGCATACGAAAAAAACCGATTCCATTTGATACCTTGCATATTGATCACATTGGACCGCTCCCGTCTGTTATATCCACGAAGAAACATATTTTGGTTGTCGTTGATGGATTCACAAAATATGTTAAACTATTTTCGGCCAATACAACTAGCACAAAGGAGGTTTGTGTTTGTCTTACCAAGTATTTCGAAAATTATAGTCGGCCGCGCAGAATAGTTAGTGATAGGGGTACTTGTTTCACCTCATTGAAATTTAGTGAATTTTTATTGGAAAATAATATAGAACATATAAAAATAGCAACTGCGTCACTTCGATCAAATGGACAAGTTGAGAGAGTAAACAGAACATTAAAGTCAATGTTAGCAAAAATTACAGAACCAGTGCAACACTCAGATTGGAATAAACTTCTGGTAAGAGTTGCATATTCTATAAATAATTCGGAACACTCTGGGACAGGGGAGACTCCATCGAAATTATTGTTTGGAGTGCAATAAAGGGGTTGTGATACTGATGCATTAACTGAGTATTTAGATGAAAGGAACAAAGTAGATTTAAATCGTGATTTAAAGTCAATTCGCGGGAGGGCCTTAAATAAAATAGAATCATGCCAAAAGAAAAGCGCAGAGTATTTTGGGAGAAAATTTAAAAATCATTCTAATTTCGATGAAGGCGATTTCGTAGTAATACGTAATGTTGACACCACAATCGGAACGAATAAGAAATTTGTCCCTAAATATGAAAGACCGTATTGTATAACGAAAGTGTTACCTAACGATCGATATGTTGTTACAGACATAGAAAACTGCCAGGTCACTCAACTTTCATATGAAGGCATTGTGGAAGCATGTCGATTGCGAAAGTGGGCAGATTGGCGTGGTCAGTGTAAAAATTGCTCTGATTAATTATAACATCTTTCATGGAATATAAGCTTTCTTACCTAAATATAGTTATTAATTACTATGTTACATACTAAGTTACTTTGAGATATGTAATTCTTAAATGTAGCCTTTTATGACTTCGCTACCTGATTTAATGCATGTGATTTTAAAATAATAATTTCCGGGCTATCTTTGCCGTTCGAGGACGATCGACTTGTCAGGATGGCCGAGCTATTACATTGTGAATACGTCAGCAAACCCATTAGTGTTAAGTAATATATCGCTAACAGTAAGGTAGAGGATAAGGCAAGCGTATGGCATTCGATTTAGAGCATCTAAGGGCGACGGACATATGTACAGGGATCGAAAAAAGTATAAAGAGAGCCTACCCAACATTATTTAATTTTTTTTCGCAGTGGGGGATCTGCAAATGCAAATTTTCGTTTAGTACGTATCAATTTGCGAATCGTAGGTGATATGTACTACTTTATATGGTGTATTAACTTGTCCGGAGTTGCTTGCAATATGCCTTTTTAATGATATCATTTAAGTTAACTATAGCTGATTCGACGTTGTCGTATGATTTTAGTCAAATGCTATCGAATGCTATGCAATCGTTTAGAATTGGTTGTGTTCACTTTAATTGAATAAAGTTCTAGTAGTATAGATGTATTGATGTTGTGACACATTTACTTAACTCTATGTTTTTGAGTATATAGAAGTCAATGGGGTCTGTTGGCCAATACGTGGGATCACCAGTACCGATGTTTAGCTTTTACAAACAGTAATGCACCATGCAAGTTTTTACCTTTCTTGTTTGATATTCTGGAACCCCAGTCTGTACGCTTCGCATTATAGTCGCCTGCAGCGATAAAGCGTTGTACAAAAGTTTTTATGAAGTTCAGATATTACAACTGGGAGATACTGTGTTTTGGTGGGCTGTATACAGCTCTTATTCTTAGTGGTCCGGATGAGTCGCAGATTACTATGTTTCTCGACTGGATATAGGCTTCTTGGAATAGGAGCAGTTTGTGGGGTTTTTTTTGGTTACTTGCTGCTACGTTAATGGAATTTTAACTTTGTTTGATGTCTGGTCTACTGTCTGATGGTAATCTTTTTTAATGTTTTTCTCACTGAGTGAGGGAAATATTTGAATTTTTAGGAGTTTATACACTTCGCAGCCCTTACAGATATCTGTGTATGAGCCACTACAAAGAGCGCATTTAATTTAAACGGTACTTATTAGTTTGCAGTCAGTAGTCTTATGCTTGCCGGCGCATTTGACGCAAATCGGGTCTAAATATTTCTGAACGATTCTGAATGTATATTATGGCATTTTCGGGCAACCATCAGGGGCTTTAAGCGGAGAGTGTAATGTGGATGGTTGAAATTAGAGCAAACGAAAATTCAGGTTAACATTGACTACTCGTTGCGACGATGTCGCATCATCGATGTAAAGTAGCGTATGGTGCTTCGATTTTCATCGCTTGCAATGGCTTGCTATGGCCTTTGCGCAAGCAGTTCAGGAATGTGCGCAGCCTCTTGGCTTCTTTGTATCGCGAGTTTGCACAAACTGGCAAATTTTGAGCATTCTGACAAAAAATGGCCTGTGGCATTACAAAATGTGCATAACGATTGTGAAGTATTAGGTGAGACAATGGAAGTGTTTCATCATTGTGCGTTGTTAGCCGAGGCAATGAGAATACTTAGCAAGCCTCCTCCCATTTCTCCTGCGTTGTTTAGTCCACCTTGCGAGAGAATAGATGAATTAAAGATCCATCCGCCAGTTCCTCCGTAGTTGCCCTTGTGCTGAGCGCCCTTAGGTGCGATTTTATCTTGACTCCCAGCTCCCGCAAACTGCTTGCCAATCCCCTCTCAAAACTTCTGAGCCCAATATATAGACTGAATGTGTCATAATTGGCGTCGATAGGCTCAAGCGGGCTTATTGTATACAGTGCGGTGCCATCCATGTTGAACATGACGTAAACGTCAGGCCAGTCAATATAGGCCCCACCGAATGTTGGTAGTTGCAATTTAGGCAATCGAGGCTTACGGTACTTTTTACTGTTATCTGTTAACACGATCTGCAAGTTAACAAGATCAAGCCCGCAACTCCAAAATAGCTGACGATGGTCAGATTCGTGTCCGGCTAGCAGACATTCGACACCATACACGTGCAGAGCCATGGCAAGTTAGCGTCAACACTCCGTACACGAACTGCAGCGTAGAAATATCAGTGCTAGGCTAAGTGTAAAGTTAGAATCTTAAGCAACTTAGGTTTAGTCTCTGTGTGGAACTCATTAAGATACAACGGCCTGAACGCAATGCAGCCGTTTCAATAATTAAATAATAAATATTAAATGATATTTATTTAGTTTGCACATGTATAACCGCTTTTATATATGCATATATATATATAAGTCTTGCCGTAAACGACACTGCACTGTTATATATATGTATATATAGAAGTCTTGCGGTAAACGTCACTGCACTGTTATATATATATATACATGGTATGACGGGACACTGTTTGATGTACATACATATGTACATATGTATAGGCATTTGTCACCACTCTATTCTAACATTGTTCACCATCGTTCACCAAAAAACCGAAAATTGTTCGTTAATTTGTAAAATGTTTCAACACGAACCGAAACCAATTTGCATTGAACTGTTCACCGAGTACTACATGTATCTGGCGACGTTTGTACCGAACAAGCCTTTTTTCTTTGGCACAGAACTGTTCACCAATAACTTTGAGTGTGCACCGAATTGTGCGCAAACAGACGCGAATCGAAAACAATTCACGATCACGACGGGGTCACCAAATGTTTCGAGGAGGATTAATTTTACTCCACATTTGGCCAGATCACAAGAACGAAAAATAAAAGGCCAAGCCAAATAAAATTTCAAGTCCTTATTATACGGTGATCGGAATTGGATTAACAAAGGTATGGATAATATGTATAAAAGCCGGTCTTGTCGGCGAATTGAGGACCCAAAGAAAGCTCCAGTAATAAATAACGAAAGCACAGTCACAGATGGTACGAGCCAGAGAGAACTTATTCATATAGAGTTTACATTTCTCTCTTAAAAATGGCCGGAGAGACTCTTCAGAAACGATTAGAATCCGACACTGATTCTGTACATCAACAGAATTGTTGGCTGTTCAAATTATGCAGCGTAATATATTACTCTTGGTTTGATTGGGTTTGCATAAACAAATTGGGCGGGAATATGATATTCATAGAAAATAAATACACAAGAAAGACATAATAAAAACATAAATCAGAACACTGTCTTCTTTCTTTGGTTTTTTAAAGTTGTTTATTTGCAAGGTGTTAGAGAATATTAAGCAAATTGTGTGAATTTTTCTTTAATTTTAAACTACAAACGAGATTGAGAACATATCAGCAAGGGCTGCCTTGTATTTCGCCTATATTCATTTATATGAATGAAATGAAAATACCAGGCGGCCAGCAAAAAAAAAGAAGGCGAGATACCAAAGTAAAATCATAGAACAATATTCCGAGTGATACACAGTGTGTATGTATGTGTATAATACACAATAAGAAACCAACACAATCTTATACACGCACTATACCTACACAACACACTCAAATTTAGCACATTTCGCACGCAAGGAAGACAATGAAAACCAATACAATCTCATACACGCACCACACCTACATAACAAGGTCACTCACACAACGGCAAGTTTTTATTTTTGACTTCAACTTCTTGATGACAAGTTTCGGTTGTGGCAGAAAACGAAATCCATTTCAAGAGCAAGTACAGTGAATACACATTTATTGAACAGCCAAAGAAACCCAAGTGAAATTTCTAACTACCATCAATTTTCATAAGTCAAACTTCTATAAGTCGAATATTTCCATAACTCGAATTGAGTGCGTTTATAGCGAAAAAGCAATACAATATGTCTTCCATAACTCGAATATCCCCCTAACTCGAACTTTTGTTATGCATTACGGTGATTCGAGATTTGGATGTTTTCTGCTATTAACATCGAAGTAGCAGCGCAGGCCGCTGTTTAGCAACGTCATTCTGCTAATTAATGAACGCGAATCTTGGCTCGAATCAGCATGAAAAGGAATTTCTGTATACAACCTTGGGTTTGATTGTTTTAATTGCCGTCACCCATTTTTATTTTGGGTGTATGGTATTGTTGTGGGAATGATAGCGAATTTTATTGGTTTGGTGCGATTTTTTAATGAATGAGTAATATGATTTTTGTTATTGCAATTCCCACCACCTATTGGTTGTATTGTATTGGTTTTCGTGGGACTCTTAATAAATGACATTTTATTCGTACGGGCTTTTAGTTTCTATGAAGATTCCTACCTCTTTGACGCATCAACAGAAAAAAAAGAAAAAAAAGGGTGTTACTTGAAATGTGTTTAAGAAGTAACTCAATAAATAGCTAAACCTGATTTAAATGCATATTTTGCACTAGATATGTCGAAAAATTAAAGTTGTTTAAAGATAATTCTACCTTGACTACTAGGCACACAGAAAAAACATCATGAAAAAGCAAGTGTCCAATGCGAAAACGAAATTAAACCAGACGCGCTTCTGCCAATATGAGGAAAGAAAAAAATAAATTGTGCCTTCGCCACACAACAACAAATCGTGTGACATTATTATTTTTTTTTCTTATTTGCTGATTTACTATCAAGACAAGGGAAGACAAGGAAAGAAGACAGCGCTTGTCCAAATGATAGTGACATAAAACCAAAATCAAAACCCCTGCGCTACAGCGAATAAAAAAAAAAGGAAATATATTTGCCTACGCTCACGCAACTACAAAGTCGAGACCATTTGTTTTTTTCTTATTTGCCGGCCACGAGGAAAGAAGAGAAAAGAACACAACACAAAGTAAGGATGACGAAATTTGCTTTGCGCGATTGAGACTCGAGCTTCGCGGTTTTCGTTTCTATCTACTGTGCGTATTTCTCGTACTGTCAAACTTCCAAATCTCGAATCATCATATTGCATAACAAAAGTTTGAGTTATGGGGATATTTCAGTGATGGAAGACATATTGTATTGATTTTTATATATAAACGCACACAATTCGAGTAATGGAGATATTCGGCTTATAAAAGTTCGACCTATGGAAATTCGACGGTAGTTAGAAATTTCACTTGGGTTTCTTTGGCTGTTCAATGAATGTGTATTCACTGTACTTGCTCTTGAAATGGATTTTGTTTTCTGCCACAAACGAAAAATGTCTTCAAGAAGTTGAAGTCTTAAATCAAAACATGCCATTGTGTGTGTGTATGTATGTATGTGTATGTATAGTCCGTGTATAGATTGTATTGGTTTCCTATTGTTTGTATCACTCGGAATATTTTTGTACTATTTTTCTTTGTTATCATGCCCTCTTTTTTTTTTTTTGATGCCTGGTATTTTCATTTCATTCGTATAAATAATAAATAAATAATACTCTCAAACACCTTACAAATAAAAAACATTAAAAAAATCAAAGAAAGAAGACAGTGTCTCTGAAGTCAAGAGTCTTCGAGAATATACTAAGAAGTAGACTGTTGCCACTACTAAAACACAGACACACCATTCCAAATCACCAATTTGGTTTTCGAAGAACCATACAAGTGCACAAAGTTACGCAGAAAATTCTAAACGACATTGACGATAATAAATCTTGTATTGGACTCTTCTTGCACGTGGAAAAAGCTTTTGACAAAGTTAGGCATAAATGATTCAAATGGAAACTTAACAATGTATTCCCTCAAAACAAAGCCCATCTATTAACATCATATATCACAGGTAGATACTTCTTAGTAAAATATTCAGACGAATACTCAACCCTTAAATTAATACTGACGGAGACGACGTAACTATTCAAAAAGAAGCCAAGTACTTAGGATTTTATATTGACACTAAACTAAACAAACACTATATCCAAAAAAAGTGTGACCAAATCAAAATGAAAGCAAGACAACTGTACTGGCTGATTAATCCAAATTCAAACATTTTACTAGAAAACAAGCTCCTAATTTATAAGACAATTATTAAACCAATTTGGACATATGGAGCCGAAATATGGGGAGTTGCTAAAAAATCAAATATAAAGTTAATCCAGAGGCAACAATCTAAAATTATTCGCACCATCACAATTCATCGAGACCTACGAATTACGAATTTATTTATTGTTAAAATTCATGTATTGTTAAATTCCAGTCACAACATTACTTTACAAACTGATTGTAAAAGTTAAAATTCACCCACTTTTCCTAAATATTAATCTGTACAATAGTCGATTTATTTCTTCTTTTGGGAAAATTAAAAAAAAAAAAAATTAATAAATAAATAAATAAGTTAAACAGACAAGAAATCTGTACAACTATAGAAAATTTAATATAAGCCAAACGCTTCTTAAAAGTGTCTGCCGCCATTTTTTAAGAGAGAAATGTAAACTCTATATGAATAAGTTCTCTCTTTAAATTCTCTGATTAATTCACTGTCTAGGGGGCGTTGAGTTCAGCATCCGACACCTGTCGATCTAAAAAAAAAATCTCGCGTCTAACTAAGTGCGCCTAGAGAAAAGAACCAAAATTACAATGAGAAAGTCTTATACTAAGAATAATAATAATACATATAACTATAATAATACTAACAATAATACAACCAAAAATTATACTCACAATAAACTATCGAAGCTAACTACCAATAGAACCAAAGAACAAGAGAAAATTTAAACAGCAGAATAGATCCCCTCCGTCTTGAGGCCACAATTCTACTGAGTCGTGCGCTTGCCGCTTGCTTGATTATATTTATTTCGACACAGCCTTGCGGCCGAAGCTATCGTTGATTCTTCTTTGGTGTCGCGAAAGTCGTAAATTTTGTGCATACTCCAGTAGACCAAACCTCGTGTGTCATGACTAGTGAGCGAGCCAACATGCCAACAACTGCGAGCACAGCGCAGCTTATCTCTGTTTTCACAAAAAAAAAAAAATGGGTACGACTGCAATGTATTCCTTCTCTGTTTCTCTTATATATTTTTCTTCCACACTGTCGTAGAACCCGCCTTCACGCCGCCGAAATATATAAAATTTTTACTTCCAATGCGCCCTTACAAATTTCACTTAAAAAAATGTTGTGCACCCAAATGTTTCTTTTAAAATTTATTTTTCGTTGCACATTAATTCTTTCCGAAAGTATCAATTTATGTACACGTTTTGACACCACCCTGCCTAAGATGAAAGAACTAATAAAAATTAGCAACGCTTACCGCGTCAGCTATAAGCTTTCTGTGTGCGCATCGTGAAAAAAAGTCAGCTTTCTGAATTCTCAGATAGCTTTTAAGCTCAGCAATAAGTTTAGCAATCAGGTTCTGTGTGCAAGCGCCCTTAAAGATAAGTGCCGTTTCTTCAGCATATCGTAAGCGATAATTAGACGAGAGACCACAACCGACAGTTGGACGGACTGATCAGGAAATGAGAATGGTTGGGTATTGTCTTCGAGGGCGAGAAATAATAAATGACAATTTCATTGTTGCCAACTGGGTGAGGGAATGCGATTTGACGTTGAATATTTAACGGATGAGACTTTTGACGACTCTTAGGTTGAGATGCCTTGCTTGGTTGCTTTTGTGGCTCCGAGTGAAGTTGAATGGGCATTGAGACTCCTTTCTGTTGTTGCTGGCACAAATTCTGCTGCCCGTGTAGGAGCTCCTATGGTGCCGGTTGATTAAACTTTCTAGATACATCGGCGTACGGCCGCTCAATGGGGTGAGAGGCGCCCGGTATTAGGAGGCCTGCCGTGACTCTCATGGTAATCGTTACTTTGCATTTAATTTAAGAGGCCCATAAGGTGTTTCGGTGGAAGCAGTTGTGGCATGAGCTTCGTCACATTTGAGGCACTTAAATTGTTTTTGGCAGTACCTCTTTATCTGCGAGAACTTTTGGCAGCCATAGCATTGAGGTGCAGCAATGAACGGATGAGGCCACTGCATTTTGACCAGTACCACTCCAACTCCAACACTCCAGTGGTTTTAAGCGACAAACAGTGCAGATCGGACCAAAAAACAAAGATTATTAAGATTTTTATTTAACTTTATTGAATATTATTGTAATGATTTCCCTTTCGATCTTTTATTTTATTTTCTTTATCCTCACTTCACTTGTTTGACGTTTGAATAAGAGTAAAATTAATAAAGAACTGATGCTGCTATGTAACAGTTGCTGTTATTTAACAAATCTATCACTGCCGGCATCAAAGGACTGACGAAAACACGGTATCAGTACAAGAGAAATAATAATATTGCCGATGCAACACTTTCCGAAACACGCTCCACTATGTATGTGTACTACGTCCACACTGACGTCGACAAATGCCATCTACGGGTCTACCTGCTCCAACATAGCATTACTAATTAGTAATATGTCTTCCACGCCAAATACATTAGCTCGTAATGCTTCTGATAAAGGGAGTTGGAAAAAGGCGTCACGCAAGCGTAAATCGATCCCCCGCTCGCCAAGGTACTCCATCCCAGCAAGCTACAGATACAACTTTCAGAAACCGATTTTCATTACTTGCAAATTTGGGGGAAAATGAAGATCCTTGCGGGATTTCTGGGCATGTTTAGGGGATTAAGTAGCTCCTTACCGATCAAAAATAGATGTGACGTTCATCACCGAGACATGGCTGCAAACGGGAGTCTACAAATTTATACCTGGCTATATCATTCACAAGGCAGACAACTGCAGCAACGGGGACAGAGGAGGAGCGGCTGCTCTTGTTAAGCAGGAAATTTGTTACTTTTTATAAGAGCCAATGGGAACAAAAAAATTGCAAATGGCCACCATCAAGATTTCAATCCGTAGTATTGAGTTAATAGTCTCTTCATTATATATCCCTCCCCATACTAATTGGTCAACAGTTGACTTTGAAAAACTTTTTAGAAGTCAGGAAAACACTTTCTTATAAGTGGAGATTTTAACGCCAAAAACAGATACTGTTGTAGCATTTGATTTTTGTCAAATGTCACCCCAAATGACCCAGAAAAGCATTCCTTGTAGAAATTAACGACAACTATGCCCGCCAGTTGCTCCAATTTATTTTATTTGTTTTTTACATTGACTTAGTAGGTACACAATGACCACACACTGATCTCACATGGGGCAGGCCCAAGTGGCATCAAAATTCACCCAGTCACATAGACTGGGCTTATATGGTCTTAATTACTAATTTCTTTAGTGAACATGCGACACCAAAGCTAATGTCTAAGTACTAAATATTTAGCTACAGATAAAAACATCATCAGCCTCTAACAAATAAGCATGCAAGATTAAACTAAAGCTAAGATTTAATTCAGAATTTAATACCTACAATGCCATACATGGTTCGAACAAAAATTTAGGTTACAAATTTAAAAAGTAAGTTATACATTAATTAAACCAACATTTGAGTGTTGGGTAAGCTTCGTCTGGTAGATACGACTTATTTTTGTAACCTCATCTGTCACTGTTGGAATATTAAGATCACAATGCAAATCATCGTTATATACCACCCAGCCTTGGTGATCATACGAATGATTTTTGTCTTTGTATTATGTCTGTATTTGATTTTTTGGCCATTCCCCAAATTTGTGCTCCGTACGTCCAGATTGGCCTTATAATGGCTTTGTAGATCAGTATCTTGTTTTCTAATGACTAATCCTCCGCTTGATTTGATCCCGTTTTTTATGTATATGGTATTTCCAGTTGAGTTTGTTGTCAATATATAATCCTAGGTATTTGACTACATTTTCAATTTTTACGTCAGCTACGTCAATCGTTATACGAAGTGGTGTGAATTTAGTCTTAGTTGTATATAAAACTGCAAATGGTCTATGCTTTTTTCAGTTTCCGTTTTGTACATATCAATTTGCGAAGCGTAGGGGGTGTGTATCTCTTTACATGGTGTATTATCTTGTTCGGAGTTGCTCGCAATACTGCCTTCTCAATGGTATCGTTTAGGTTTGCTATAGCTGATTCTACGTTGTCGGGTGATCTCAGTGGAATGCTCGTATTTAAGTGTGTGTTAATGTAGTCGCAATAGGTATCCTAGTCAGTTTTGTTGTTGTGCAATAGTTTAGAATTGGTTGTGTTCACTTCAATTGAGTTGAGTTCTAGTAGTATAGGTGTATGTTCTGACAATAGTTCCAGCCTTGATGTTATGACACATTTATTTAAATCTATGTCGTTGAGTATATAAAAGTCAATGAGGTCTGGCTTTTCATTATTGTCTGTTGGACAATATGTGGGTTCGCCGGTACTAAGATGTTTAGCTCTTGCTAACAGCAGTGCACCTTGTAGGTCTTTAACTTTCTTGTTTGATATTCTGGAACCCCAGTCTGTATGATTTGCATTGTAGTCACCTGCAGCTATAAAGCGTTGTCCGATAGATTTTAAGAAGTCAAGGTATTGCGACTGTGAGATATTGTGCTTTGGTGGGCTGTACATGGCTGTTATTCTTAGTGGTCCGGATGAGTCAAAGATTTTTACGCTTGTCGACTGGATATAGGTTTCTTGGCTTGGGTGGTACATCTTATATCCACGTATGTTCATGTGGTGGCTACTTGTATAGCGGGGTTGCGATATCAAAGCAATGTCACTGTAGTTGTTGTGTAGGAAAAGCTGTAGTCCATTAAAGTGATTTTTTAATCCGTTTGCATTCCAAGTTATGATCCTTAATTTGGTTTCCATTTTGTTTGTCCATCTTCGATATGAGGATTTTTATGACGTTTATCATATTTGTGACTTGTTAAAACAGTTGTTTTATCTCAGTAATATCACTATTTATGTCAATGAGTCTACTTACGTATTCATTGGTTGGATTCGTGAGTTGTTCATTCTTATTCCTTTTGCCATTATTGGTGTCATTTTTATCGTTAGATACTTTAGCGTACGATAAACCGGTCTTAATTTTGTTTAGGCTTTGAGTCTCGATTGGAGATACTCCTACTGTCTCAGCCGGGACTTGGTGGCTATTTTTCTATAAGGGATGGAAATCTTTTTACTTTCAGTGCTTTGTATATCTCACAGCCTTTGTAGTTTGCAGTGTGTGCAGCAACGCACAATGCACATTTTATCGACCGTTGGCTTCAATTTTGCAGTCGGTTGTTTTGTGTTTACCGGCGCATTTGACGCAGATCGGATCACTGGTGCAAAAATTTCTCATGTGGCCGTATTTTTGACAATTTGAGCATTGCGATATTACGCGTTTATGGTGTGGGGGCTCAAAAATGATTTTCGTGCAGAGCAGTGTGGTTATGTTATATATGTCTTTGTTGTTTTTTTTGTTTTTCAATTTAATGAAGAATAATGGAAGCGGTTGGTTCGTGAGTTTTTGTTGTACATTATGGATGTTTACTACTTCATGCCCTAGGTCGGTGTATATTCCTGAACACTACTTTAAATTCACGTTTCTCCTTCGGTTTGAACGTGTAGTATTTCGTTCTGTGCTCTTACAGCATCTTAATAACTGTAGAGTAACTGGTAGAATCTCTTATTTGTATTCGCACCTCATTATTCTGCACCATTTTTAAAATGTAATTATATTTAATTACATTTTTTAGAGCATTGTCAAGAACGCTAATTTGTTCGACGTCTTGAACATATATTGGCGGTGGCTTAACCGATTTGATATTTTTTTGTGCTGGCAATTTTGTTGCATCGGAAACACTTTCCGATTGATTGTCATTAGAGAGAACTTATTCATATAGAATTTACATTTCTCTCTTAAGTTTTTTAAACCATTTTCCAAAAGTCAGGCGCTATTAGAATCTGTTATCTTTCTGCTATTAACATCGAAGAAGCAGCGCAGGCCGCTAACTACTGAACTGAAGTAACTAGGCAAACAAAAATATTAGAAGGTGTTGACTGTTGCGAAATCGAAGCAAGAACTGTTTCCCCTTCTTTCTGTGTCTTCCTCTATTTTGTGTTCTTAGCGCGAATTAGCATGAAAAGGAATTTCTGTATATCACCTTTGTTTTGGTTGTTTTGATTGCCGTCACCCATTTGTATTTTGAACTATTAATATTGTTGTAGGAATGATAGCGAAAATTGAACATGTATTAGTTTGCCGCGATTTTTTAATGAATGAGGAACATGATTTTTTTTATTGCAAATCCCACCACCTATTTGTATTGGTTTTAGTGGGACTTGTAATGAATGAAGAACACTATTCCTACGGGCTTTTAGTTAGTAAAGAAATAAATAGCTCACTAAATAAGTAAAATTAATTTAAAAATGCAATATTTTGCGGTAGATATATCGAAAAATCGATGTTGAATACAGCTAATTCTATCTTTACTACCAGCTAAACAGATAAAACAGCAAACAACTGCAAGTGTCCCATGTGAAAACGATATCAAACCAACTGCGCTACAGCGAATACAGGAAAGACAAAGAAATAAAATTTGCTTTTGACCGCCAAACAACAAAGTGTGTAACATTTGTTTTTTCCTTATTTGCCGAACATAAGGGAAAACAAAGAAAAAAATATGCCTGCGTGAATGAATATGTATACTTTTTGCGTGCAGGCAAATTTGAACTCAACAACGAAACACGCGCTCGGGGCCTGACCTCTGATAAATTTGGTATGACAATCGAAAATTGACTTTAGACTTTGGTGTGAAGTAGGGCGTGTGCGGGAATAAAAATTCCTCTTTTGCTACGCTCACGCAACAACAAAGTCTAGACCATTTCTTTTTTTCTTCATTGTAGATCACAAGGAAAGGAGAGGAATAAACACAACACAAAGCAAGGATGACGAAATTTGATTTGCGCGATTGAGACTCGAACTTCGCGGACTGTCCGTATTCGTCGTACAGTCAAACTTCCAAATCTCGAATCAAAATAATGCATTACAAAAGTTCAAATTATGGGGATAATCCAGTTATAGAAGACATATTGTATTGATTTTTCGCTGTAAACGCACTCAATTCGACTTATAAAAGTCCGACCTACGGAAATTCGACGACAGTTAAAAATTTCACTTGGGTTTCTCTGGCTGTTCAATAAATGTGAATTCACTGTACTTGCTCTTGAAATGGATTTTGTTTTCTGCCACAACCAAAAATTGTCATACAAAAGTTGAAGTCAAAAATAAAAACTTGCCATTGGCTGAGTGACCTTGTTGTGTAGGTGTGGTGCGTGTATGAGATTGTGTTGGTTTTATTGTCTCCCTTGCGTGCGAAATGTACTAAGTTTGAGTGTGTTGTGTATGTATAGTGCGTGTATAAGATTGTATTAGTTTCTTATTGTGTGTATCACCTGAAATATTTTTGTATGGCTTTGTTTTACGATCATGCCTTCTTTTTTTGCTGGCCGCCTGGTATTTTCCTTTCGTTCATATAAATGAATATAGACGAAATGCAAGGCAATCATGCTGATATGCTGATATGCGGCCACCTTGCAAATAAAGAACTTTAATAAAATCAAAGAAAGAAGATAGTGTCTACGAATTTTTTTTATTACGTCTTTCTTGTATTTTTGTAATTTACTTATCATTGAATATTTTCCCCTTTTACGACAGTTCGACGTCCGTCCATTTGCAAACCCAAGCAAACCAACAGCAATATGTTACGCTGCATAAGTTGAACAGCCAACAATTCTGTTGATGTACAGAATCAGTGTTCGATTATAATCGTGCCTGAAAATTCTCTCTCGCCTTTTTTTAAGGGAGAAATGTAACCTCTATATGAATGAATACTCTTTGTGTCATCGTCTTGAGAGAGGAAAGCGAATCTGTTGGTTGTGATTGGTGCGCTTAGCCAGTATTGTTGCAGTATTGTTTGCGTTCCGTTACATTGTTTATTTCTCTTGTTTTTGCTTGTGTTGTTTTGTTCAGCACTGTTATTGGGAGATTGTTTGCTCCTCTTTCTCTTTAGGGTGGACTCTTGAGTTTTGGTGTTGTTTATGTTTTGTGTATCGTACTGCTTACTTGATGTTGTTGTTGTTGTACTTACTGTGGATATAGAGGATACACACTTATACACAGATGATACAGCTTATCGTGTTGCCGTGGTGGTTTTTATAGTTGTTGTTGCTGTTGTTGTGAAGACTCCAACAGAAGCCAGAGCGAGCGTTGTTGTAGTAGTTGATGTAGTTGTTGTTGGCGGAAAAGAGGAGAGCGGCGTCGTTGGTTAAGCACATTGTGCACTCCACGGCAGAGGCTGCATTTTACCTGTGGCCATAGAGCTCTTGATAGTTAGTTGTGCGGTGGAGCGAGAGGTTGCGTTTGTTTGTATTGATGATGCGTTTTCACTTTGTGGGTGGGAAATTGTTTGCTGTATTGCGGGAGAGTATGAACGCTCTCTCTCGAAATTAGCGGGAAATAAAGCTTGGTTAGATTCTCTGTTGTTGTTGTTGTTCATACAGTTGTTTGAACTTTTGGATGATGTGATAAGGTATGCGTTGTTGTTCTTTGTGCTAACAGCTGTTTGAACGTACGGTACGGTACGCTCATGCTGTTTTTTGTTGTCTGATTTTGATTTTGCGTGCTGCGCGCCGTCGGGGGCTGCGTTTAACTGGCATTCCTGAGTCCAGAACAGCCTTGACCCTTTGTTTTACTATTTGTTGTTTTACTTTTCGTTTAGTTAAATTTGGAGAGTAGATGTTAAATCGACTTAACACTTCGAATTCAGTTGACCAAATGAATGAGGAAATACTGTAGTAGTGTATAAGTATAGCATGTAACGTAGTTTGTAAGTATAGTGTAGTGGTATGTAATTATAGCAAGTAAGCAAACATAGGAGTATAACAGTAGCAAGTAAGATAAGCTGTGTGTACAATATAGCTTTAAGTATTTAATAAATGGAAAGGGCATTCGTGTGATAGCTCTCAAAGGGTCCAGATATGAGTTTATAATACTTCCATAGAAACTGAAAGCTTGAAGAAGAGTTTTCTCTAGGCCTAGAAAAATTAAACTTATGAATTTATACTCGAAAGTTTGCATGCTTTTGATGACACATAGCATGCAACGTCGTCACAGGTTGCCTCCTGGAAATAATATCCAACCTGGGAATAAAATCATGTTTACAAAGATCCATCACCTTCAAAGTGTATGGCACTGATGTACAGACATACTTAGACTGGGGATAACTCTTAGGGGGAAACAAAATACAGGAGGAGCTAGAGACTTTAGAAGATGGAGCAAAAGTTAGAGTAGTAGGACAGGGAATAGAGAAAACGAACAAAAAGTGGAGGGAAAGTTGAAAGCGACAGATAAAGATGTAGTAGAGGGGATAATGGTAGATGGAACTACTGGATTTGTAGGGGGATAGGACGGTTGGGCAGATATGGAAAATAGTTCAGAAGATTAAGTAGGAAGAAGTAGAACAAGTTGGTAGGGAATGACAAGAAAAGGATTGAGGAGACGAAAAAGAAATAAGTCGCGCAGTGGTAGGCACAAGATTGTGTGAATAGTTTTTTAAGTTTGTGGTATTTATTTCGCATACGGTGGTACATCATTGAGATGTCCCCCTGGCGTTTGAAGCAGGTGGGGCAAGACCACCTGATGCCACCAGTTGCAGGTTTAGCCGTACCGTAAAGCAGTCAACCCAGCTCACTTAAGGTGGGCGATGTTATCGCACATCCAACAAGACACCCATCTAAACTTATCTTATTAAAGTTGTCTTTGTTGGTGCAAGCCCGAATACAGCAACTCATTTTGGGCGAATTATTGAATCCGTAGGTAACAAAATATAAATAAAAGAAAAGCAAAATAAGATAAACTATATAGGGTAAAATGAATAAATAAAATGAATATAAATGAAAAAAGAAGTACATTTCAAAAATAAATAAAAAATAAAATTAAATAAAAATGTTTATATATATTTTTTTTTGTATAAATTTATAAAAGCTTAAAAATTAATGAATATATAAAATAAATAATATGTAAGCAAAAACAAACTAAATAAATAAAATAATAATAATAGAGAATGAAAAATGTTTAAAATTTATTTTCAACACTTTTTGTGAGTATCAACACACTGTGCAAAATAGCACAGCGACTGAATGTTGACACTCTCAGCTAAACAAAGATAAACTTCAATTTATCTTATTAGTTTTTTGTTTTGATTTATTAGTTTTTTATAAGAGAGCAAAGAGGAAATACCGTTATTCAAAAATTAAAACTGCTTATCGAGAGCAAGAAGGAAACAGAAAAAGACTAAAATAGCCAAAACAATTTAAAGGGAAAACAAAGCAGGAAAACAAGGTATTGAACTCAATACAAATTGCCACATGTACTTGCCAAAAGAATTACACAATGTTAAGCACAAAATGTATACGGGTGAAATGAGTTATACACCACAAATAAAGTCACTTAAAACAAAACACCGGAACGAATATAAATAAAAGCAAAGATCAAAAACGAACAATAGGCAAATCAATTGCCAAATGCTAATCAAACTGCTGAGCAGATGTAAAACACGTCTATTAAGCACAAGCACAACACAATCTAAAACAGACTTTCTTACCTCCTTCAGTTGAGGAAGTCTCTGCACATATTAAGGGGTTGAACTCTGAAAATTCTGCAGGTATAGACGGTCTAGACAACTTTACGCATAGCCTATGCCGCTTGAAGCTTTGTTATTTCTTGTCCTATTCTTTAGTACAGTTCTGTTAGAGGAATATATTCCAAAACAGCGGAAGAAGGCGAAAATTTATTTGATTCATAAGGCCGGCAAGAACCTTTGCTCCTTAGATTCTCACACGCCAATCAGCCTGCTTCTCACTGTAGCAAAGTTGTTTGAATGCTGTCTGCTGACACAGCTGATAGACGTGAGAAAGGTAAAGAACATAGTTCCTCATTTTCAATTAGAGTTTCATAAGTCACATTGAACTCCAGAATAGCTGAATAAAGTTGCTATTTTAATTCTCGAAGGATTTGATGGCAAGGAGTACGGAGTGGTAGCTCATCTCGACAATAAACACCGAGATGGACTCCTCTGTAAACTCAAGAGTTTGTCGCCTCAACTATTGTTAATAATGCGCAGCTAACCTAATAAAAGGACTTTCACAGTGGTACTAGTTGGTGTGGAATCAAAAATCAAGGCCATACGCGCAGGTACCACCAGGGTAGCGTTTTATAGCGTCTATAATATGTTCTCGCACGACATGCCCGCGGTCCCAGAAATACTGCTAAAGACCCTCCAGGATTTTATGATCGCCACATTTGCAGACGATACGGCCATCTTCGCCAAAAACATGTCCATTTTTGACGCCACGGACTCTCTGCAACAATACCTGCATAATTTAGAAGTCTGGAACAGACTATGGAGCATTGGCATTGACATACGGCCGGATGTTTGCCTAGGAGTCACACTTGGCAACCAGTTTGCTGTAACACCATTCGGGTTATAAATAACTGTGTGTGTATTTAGATTGGCGGCTAACATTTAAATTCCATGTTTCAAACATCACGAAATTCTTCCTGCAGGGAATTGGGAAATTGCATTGACTCATAAAATGTAAGAATAACTGTCCTTGAAAATAAAGTGTACATCTATAAGGTAATAATTGCTCCTGCTTGACGATACGGCTTGCAGTTGTATGGCATAGCAGCGAACTCTAATATTTCGAAGGTATTGCAGGGTACTGCAGGCAAAGACATTGCGTATAATTTCTGGTGCTCCGTGCTTCATGAGGGCGGCGGACCTTGAGAACGACTGAAAAATCCAAAAATCTGGCGATGTATTAGGTGTGTTTTTATATTTCCTTCTTTTACAAGGACTTTTTGCTAATTGATAAAGTTTATAGTTTTCATTCGACAGAGCTTTTTCTGTTCTACAAAACGGTGATAGTCCTGTTTTTAAGTAATTTATTTGTTGTTACTTTTGGAGCTTAGAAATGGGTTATATCGGAAGTAATAAGCCACATTTTCGACACCTGCTCTCCTTCGCCTTTCATCGTGGCCAAAAAGCAGTGGCCGTTGAAGCAGCCCCTGACATTTGCAGCGTACAAGGAGAAGGTGTCATAGGCGAGTCTGCTGCATGGAAATGGTTCGCAAAGTTCAAAAATGGCGATTTTGACGTCGACTTCACGCCCCGCAGCGGAAGACCTCCTGAGTTCAATGAAGGGCGTCTCAAAGCACATTTGAAGATGGACTGTCACCAAACAAGTCGTGAATTGGCCGAAAAAATGAACTTCTATCATAAAACGATTCTCAATAATCTTTATTCAATGGGATTTGCCGAAAAATGGGGAGCCTGGGTATTTCACGAACTTAACGAAAGCAACACAGAAAACCGCCTTCAAATTGCTCCTCAACTTCTCGCCAGCCATCACGCAACATGAGATCATAAACAGCGCTTTTTGTATCGAATCATGACGGGAGATAAAAAGTGATACCTATACATTAGTATGAATCAAATAACGGAGTGGGTAGCATTTCGAAATGTACGAAAGGAATGCCACGGTCAACAAGGAGACCTTTATAGCTCTCCTACACCGGGTTAAATAGGCTATTCGACTGAAAAGACGCCATTGAAAAGGCCTAACCATACTCCTTCACGATAAAGCCAGGCCCCATGTTGCACAAGTCGTCAAAGCAACACTCCAGGAGCTTGAATTGGAGGTCCTTCAGCATTGGTCGTACTCACCGGACCTTGTACCGACGGATTACCATTTTTTCCGTTCCCTGTCGAACGACATGGGGGGTGTTATCCTTGACAATGAAGAGGACCTTAAAAACTGGCTCATTAGTTTCTTCGAGAGGAGCTAATGCTAAAGCTACTAACTTATTCTCCAAACGAATATATAATCATCAGCCCGAAAAATGTATAAAGCGGTGAAAGATCATCAAAAAAAAAACTAGCCTGACGCAGAACGGGAGGAGGTAGGAGGACGATGCGGCTGAGAAGATCGAATACTTACTACCTCTCTACCAGATCCTTTTAATCCCTAAGTTATTCCATCCTAATTACTAATATAAGTTGTATTGTTAGTTATTTTAAATAGCCTATTTTTAGTTGTTTTTTATAATAACAGAAGAGTTAAAGGTTTAACATTTAAAAAAAAAAACCAAACAAATTTACTGAACTACACCAATATCGGAAATGGAGAATAAAAATTAACCACATCAAAACAGTTCAAGTCATTTCCACTACTACAACGAAATATAGATCAATTCACCTAAAAATTGACGGAAGAGATATAACAATCAAAAACGAAGGTAAGTACCTCGGAATATACCTTGACAGCAAACTGACATGGAAATACTATATTTTTTAAATACGAAAACGAATGAAACTCAAAAAAAGTGAATTACACTGGTCGTTAAACAAAAAATCGGAAGTCTCACTGAATAACAAACTATTAATATATAAAACAATCATCAAACCGCAGTACTACTCAAAAATTAACATAACAATTAAACATATATCTAAAGCCACCTGTATTTTACCTCTGCTTATATGGAGTAATAATATAAGCTTTACTGTCACCCCTCTTTACATTGTGCAAACTTAGTATTAAAAGTCCAAATTATGTTGATTGGCACATTTCAAGGGAAAAAAAAAGAAAAAAAAAGGACTGAGGTGGTGTTACAATTGTATTTGCTATTAGGGAGGCATTTGATGCCATTTTGATGGGAGGATATTAAATAATTAATGTGATCTGTTGATTTGTATTGTTTATTGACTATTATACCTAGAATTTTTATAGAGTTAACATCAGGTATAGTGGGAAGAGTGGTGGTACTTGGGGCTTGACAACGATTCTTTCTGCAAATATGATTAGCAGCCTAATATTCGTACCATTTAATAGCAGTTCCAATGAGTTTGTTAAGATTTTTTACAATATGGTAATAGTATGCGCAAGCAGAGAAGTCGAAATTTTTTTGAAATAGAATAGTTCCTTTCAGTTTGTTGAAGACTATCGAAAATAGTATTAAGGGGTTGTACATAGAGAGATGTTTCATAACATCAACTGTGATTTTTTGCTTGGACATGAAGCATAATACGAAATTCATGATTTTTGGACCTATGTTCCACAGTTTTATTTCGTCTATAATTGAATGAATACATATTTTAGTAAAGGTCTTAAAAAAATCAAAGCAGAGGAAGATATCAGATAATCTAGGGAGAGAAGGTCTGATATCGACTTTCTCTAACTAAACTCACTTTGCCGACTGTCAATAAATTTATTGTAAGAAGCAAACCTCCAAGCGTGTTACAGGGTGTACACAAAGAAAGTTTTTTTTTTAAATTTTTCGAGAAAAATGCATTTTTGTTGTTGTTGGGAATTAATTGGAAAGAAAATTGAGCAGTATACACCAATCAAACGTGCTGAAAATTTTCAGTTGTAATTTAAAAATTACTTCTTAATTGTGCAAACTCAAGGTGCGCGGATAAAATAAAAATAAAAATGTGCCGTAAAATACCACAACAAAGCGTTGGTAACAGTACATGCGCCTAAATATAAAAGCGATCGAGACGATGCTTAATAGTGGTCGTACAAGCCAATATTGAAAGATCACGGAAAATATGAAGTTACCATAGTTCTGCGGAATTAGGGGATTTTTTAATGTCAATGAAAATGGTATGGAGGACTTCTGGCTTCAACAAGACGGCGCACCAGCTCACACAGCTCGTACCACAATCTATTTATTGAAACCATTCTTCCCCGATCGTTAGACATCAAAAATAGATTTTGACTGGCTTACGTGTTCACCTAATTTGCGACCGCCGGACTTTTTCTTTTGGGGCTATTTTAGTTTAAAAGCTAAAGACCCTAGCCTAACTTACGGCTAACCCCTGTATAATCAAACAAAGTTCGTTTGAATTATGCTCTATTTATTGAGACATGGAGTGATTTGATTGCTTTTAAGTTTTAAGATTTTAATCTTGTAAGTACCCCTCTTAACGATTGGTTATAGGTCTGAGTATTCGCTTAGATTTTGGGTTGACAGAATTTAGGAGTCCATTTCAAGTATTAAACTATGGCAGGTATAGATGTAGTGCAAAAAAAGCAATATAGCCATAAAGGCTTGTAAAGTGAATAGGAGATGTAGTGGAATAAATTAGAAAAATTGAATTGAATATTTTGTAATTACTGACGACCTTGAATTGCTTACCATGCTGTGTGACACTGCCTTGAAACAGATTCCGCAGATAGTTGATCAGTCGCCGATGTAGGGGTCGAGTACGATGCCTCGAGTTCTTGCGAACCTGACTGCCACCATTGTCACCGCCCTGTTCGACGTCTTCGCCAGTATCAGTATCGGCGTTGACGATGTCGATGCCGTCTCCAATTTTACCGCCACCAGTGGTGCCAGCATTGCGGCCGCATTGTGTGGCATTCATAGTGATTTCAATGCTACGTTCTGCATTTGATTTCCTTATACTGGTGGAGAGGGTGCCATTTTCACCACCGCCTACACTACTTTTGGCGCCGGAATCTCTGCAATGGCTAATACCGCCAGCGATGGTGCTACTGCTGGCAATAAACGCGTCACTTGCGCTTTGACCAGGGGCGGCGATGCTTACAATGTTGCCACCCAAACTAATAGCGGTATCGCATTTCTGATGTCGTAGGCTATGGCTGCTACTAATGGCCTCTGCAACCGTCAGCGCCACCCCTGCAGTGGATACCCGCGTACAGCTATCGTTGACAGTGTTACCGCTGCTGACGCAATATATGAGCTCAATTTCGTTCGATGACTGGCGCATTGCGTGCAGCCCAGTATGGCCCACGGCGCGACCACCATTGGTACCGTGTAGACCCGTATGGTACCCAATGTTTGGACGTTGTTGGCTACCGCTGCTGAGTTGCTGCACCTGTGGACCGGCCATTTTTGCGTTGCGTATTTAAGCACCTCAAAATTTCGATTCACTAGTTTGATATACCGGTGCTTTATATTTTCATTGGTTTTGACTGAGTTAATTTAATTTGAGTCTGCTGCCTGAGAATTGTCTTAGTCGGCATTCAGTTATTTCCTCACCTCTCTGATCGGTATTTATGTTTTATTTTTTAAAGATTTCTCTTCCAACTGAAATGCTCTGTATTCTTCAACTCCACTTTTATGCTTCCAGTTACGTTTTCGTACTTCCTTTTATTCGCTGAGTTGGTCGAAACTGAAATATGTCCTCACGAACATCGAGCGCTGTATCAAGTAACATTCTTCTTTGGTTTTCTTGATTTTCCTATTATTTATTTATTTTTTTGTTTGCCTTAGTTGGTTAATTGTGCATTAGAAAACGCGTAGTTTTTTATTTACACTTTTGTTTGACACTGCATTACTTCTGTTGCTATATAAAGTGTAGGTTTAGCTCTGTCTCTACTTAAATGAAAATTAGTTGAGTTAAGCGATATATTGATATTTTCGTTTGTAGTTCGGTTTTAGTGTTTTTTTTTTATTATGTCAGTATACATTTTTAAATTAAAATGCTCTTGCATACAATCTTCATTTTTACCGTGCCTGTCAGCAATATATTTTAAATGAACATTGATACAGTGCTGGCGACAACATGATTTTTGTTCGGTTTGGTATTTGATTTTTTGTTATTCTAGTTTTATGCTAGCCTTTTGCTTTCACACTGGTAAAAATGTTAATTCTTTATTTTGTTTTTATTTTATTCGATAAGAATCTGTGAAAGAGAGAAAATGACAAAACAAAAGAAACCATCAAAAAATTTTGTTAAACATTTCTTATTGTGAAATCTGTATGTATTTATCCTCAACCAATGCATCTCCTTAAAAATTCCCAGTCCTACCCAACTCCTCGCAGAGGCCAACATTGAAAATATCAAAAATTTTGTAAAACTTATTTCTAAACTTAATATAGGCCTCTAAATACATGTAAAAAAAACCAGCCTGAAGGCCTTCGTTGCTCTGGCTATAAAAGTATTGTAATTTAGGAATAATTCTAAGCTACAATAAAAATAATAATAATAATAATAAAGCTGAATGTGCGCGAGAATATACTTGCGTGTGAGTGTGAGTATAAATATTTTCAACATTGAAACATTTTTAATTTCGGTTTAGTCAAAAATTTGCTAGCATATTTCCAGTGTAAATCAAGCAAAGTGGCTTAAGCTCAAGCAAGCGAAATCTAATCAAAGCAATCACTACAAGAAATATTAATAATTTCACAAACAAAAAAATTGTGCAGTGGTTCAATAAATAAATATATATCATACTGTTTGTGTTTGAATGAATGCGAAAAAACTCCTGGTCAGAAGAATTCTGCAATGCTATCAATATATTTTATATGTAGGAAAAATTCTCTTTTCTTTAGCCATTCATTCCAACATTTCTTCTTGGTATATTTTATTTTTTCGTTATGTTTCTGGCATTCTTCCACAATCAACAAAACCGATCGCCGCCGACTTTACCAAACCATTCAACACAAATGCAAATAGTGAACTGTTTGGTATGAAATAGAAAAATGAAATTAGTATTATCCCACAAATTATCAAATTTGTATTCTCTACTCTCACTAATACTATCAAACTTTTACTCTCTATTCACACTAATACTTAAAAAATTTGTGCTCTATTTTCGACCTCCTGCAGGGCTCATGAATATACTGCTTTAATTCTTAATGATGCATACTCTTTTAGAGAGAATATCATAGAAAAAGAAGCATAGCATAAACAACGACAAAACTTACAAAACGTTTTAAGCTTTTTTGTGCTGCATTTTTTTTTTGCAAAAAAATTAAATAAAACTCTTTTTCTCGCGTTCGATTAGAAACGTTCTGTAAAAAGTTTGACACAGCCGGTACAGAACTTTCGGAAATCTTGATGCACAAACATTTAGCATTACATTTTTATTAATAAAGAGAGATTATTATTTCACTTAATAGTTTTTTGAACTCAGCATTACTACTTGTTGTGTAGAGAGAACATGTAAAAGGCAAGTGAAAACTTCTTTAGTCCCGTTGTTAGAACAAAATTTTATGAGTTCGCGTCATCGACATGCAGTTGTTTATTTATTTTTGTGTTTATTGTTGTGAATTTGTGAAACGAAAACGAAGTCGTTAGTTGTGAAAACAACAAAAAGTACTTATTGATGAGAGCGCAATTGTTTGATTGAAGCAGAGGAACGAAAACAGTAATGATAGTCTGTCAAAACAACAACAACAAGTTTATACGTCATTACTGCGAGAGAAGTCGTTTGAGCGAAGCATAGAAACTGAAACAAAAACGGTGGTTTTAAAAACAACAACAACGAAGGGATGGACCATGGGCCATGGTTTAACTGAAGCACCGAAACAACCACGTTGATTGAAAAGGACAACAAGAGGAAAGGCACGTGTTGTTGTTGTTTAAGAATCAACCATGAGTGAACTGCGCACAAGGTTTATTTTTCATACAAAATAAAAAACTCTTCAAGTTACACAGCTTTGTTTGAAACATAAGCTGTGATAATTGAATGGAATTTTCCGACTGTCCTGGTAGAGTTTCAGACCAAACTTCACTCGATTACTGTCTTGGCAGAAAGGCCACTTTGAAATGTCGATAATGGATGGTCTTTTTGATGCAAGATCCGCTGGGTTTTGTTTAAATGGGACCAAACGCATTTATTCAACGTTCTTTCTTTCTAATATTTCGCCAATTCCATACATTACGAATTGTCGAAATCTCTGCGAGTCTATTCTGAGCCATTGAAGCATTTGTTTGGAGTCCGTCCAGAATATTGTAGAGTTAATTCAAATCCTTTCTAGGTTCGTTAATTTCTGAGCCCACTTCACACCAGCGTTGGCAGCTTGCAACTCAAGTCTAGGTATGGAGAGTGGCTCTAGAGGCTATATAAAGTACAGTTGCCTTGCCTACCATCAATCATATCATACCATCAAATTAATTGCCATTTAGTTCATTGCAATTCAATAATCTTCTAACAATTCAATTCAAATTAGCTACGGGGAGAGAGTAGGTATGAAGTGATAGGTTACTCCCAGTGCCGCAAAGTCTCTATGAATGGCCACCCTAGCAGGTTCACTGTGAGCGCAGCTCATGCACGCTCAGCCTATGAGCAGCGCATACAAAATTTGTCGCGTTGTCCCAAAACAACTGTGAGCACAAAACTCTCCGTGCAAAAAAAACGCTTTAGCTTGACAATAAAGGAGTTCGTGCTTAAATCAGAGACCACCTCCAAATGACACGCCTTAGTTGTAAAGCATGCAAATAAGTACAGATATACTTCGACAGGCCACCGACCAGGCCTATTGAAATGCATGCGCAACAGTCCGGCAAAGTCAATGACCAATTGTTCTCCTCTGACCCTATGGACTGGTTGATCACCCATACTTTATGTTTCCAGCACAGGCCGCAAACAAGCGATACAACAGTCCGGCGAACGAAGTCTACAATTGATGATCCAATATTGTTGACGTAAAAATGCGCATAGAGATTTCGCACCAGCATGAGAACTCACTTGATGGATGTATGTTAACAATGGTTTTGGAAGCACATGGTCGCTTGGCAACAAAATCGGATGCTTGAGTCCACATGCTACATTCGCTCGGCATAATCTGTCCTTTCTCATACAATCGGTACATTTTCCGTATTATCAATAAATGGAGTACCTGTGAAGCTCCGGCGATTTTACTACTCTTCCAGGCTGTAGAGAACATATCCCCTGCGCAAAAAAGACATCCACCATTTTAAGTTTTTCGATTCTTATCTATTTGCACCCATCGATTTATCTACCCAAATCCTTGCTGAAGCTTTGGACAATTATTCACAAATTTGCAAACAGTATCACCATAAACAGCTATTTGAATTGCCAAACTAAATGTAGACTTTCGCTCCTCCGGAACACTTGTCACTTTAGATTCACTGCCTTTTCAATTACTTCGCGCCAAAGAACATTCGGGCAGAGCTCGCTAGGGTACATTCCTCGGGACACTGTATCCGCAGGGTTTGATTTTGTGTCGACCTTGAAGCACTGGCGAATTGTAGCATCAGGCCAATAAAAAAATAAGACCTTCCTCCACTGTCAAACAACTCCTTACCTTTGGCCTTAATGCAGTTAATAGCAAAGCAGCTCCAAGCAAGGCAACGATGCCACTTTAGATTTCGATGAAACGAATCCTGAATTTATTTAAATTTATTTATTGACTTACTACTCACTGACTATAGGTACGCAATGACCACACACTGATCTCACATGGGGCAGGCCCAAGTGGCATTAAAATTCACCCAGTCACATAGACTGGGCTTAGCTGGTCTTAATTGCTAATTTCTTTGGTGATCATGCGATACCAAAGCTAATGTCTACGTACTAAATATTTGGCTATAGATAAACACATCATCAGCCACTAACATAATCAGCATTCAAGATCAAACTAAAGCTAATATTAAATATAGAATTCAATACCTACAATAACATAGACTATTTAAACAAGGAGAAAGAATGCAGGTTACCAGTATAGAAAATAAATTATGTATTAATTCAACAATGCCAACAATTTAGTTTTTATAACATAAGAAGAGGTGGGAGGAGCAGCACACGCAAAGTGGGTACTACAAGATTTACACAAGACATAGAATGGATTATGTGGCAAATAAGAAGCTATACAAAAGGGAGGATTAATAGGAAAATAGTTTCTAGTTGGGCATGCTGGTACACTAAAGTTAATCATTCTAAGTAAGAAAGTTGAGTTAATACTACCATAAATGAGGTTGTACATATAAATTACACCAATGACCGTTCTACGACTAGACAAGGAAGGGAGGTTGGTCAATTTGAGATGACACCGATATGATGGTAGGCAAACATTAGTATCCCAGTGCAAGTTTTTGAGAGTAAATACCAACAGATTAGTTACCGTTGAACGGTTCTTTACAAAACCATGCTGAGATATACTCAACAATGGGCGAATATAGAACTGTAGATGATCAGTGATAATCTGCTCAACAACTTAGGAATTGCACACCGCTTGGCAATACCTCTGTAGTTCGATAATTCAGACTTACTACCCTTTTTGAATAAGGGAATTTTATAGGATTCTTTCCAACCACTTGGCATAGATGAAGTAATAAAGGATAAATTAAATACGGTACAAAGGGTTATATATAGGTTGTCAGTACAGTCTTTTAAGATACAACTAGGAATATTATCCGGAGCAGGAGAAAAAGAGGACTTAACCAATTTTAGATATCGCAACACAATACTGCCTTCAATAAATGGCAAATTGAAGTGATTAAATTCATTAATTTTATAAGGGTAAGGAGAACTATTTCTAAAAGCACTATTAGAGTAGGTGCCCTGGAAAATATTTAGCAAGAGGGTTCGCAATCCCATCATCAGAGATACTTGCAACTCCATCAAACTCCATACTAGTTGGAAATAACCTTGATGTGTTTTTGATTTTGATGAATTTAAAAAAATTCTTGGGATCTCGATTAATATTTACTTTTACTTTGCTCAAATATATACTATAGCAAGATTGATTAGAAATGTTGAATTTACTACGAGCCGATTCCTAATATTAGTTAGACGGACCAAATTTATACAAAACCAATGCGGATGCTTAGAATCGGCGGTAACATGCACTATAGGGACATATTTATTGATATAATCCAGCATAATCGTGTTGAAAAACCTCACGGCAGTATCAATATCAGAAGAAGAACTTGATATTGACCAATCAGTGGAAGCAAGCAATGAGTTAAAGCAATTGAAATTAGTGTGTTTAAAATTAAAAGCTTGTCTTGGCTTAGCACAAGTTGAATCAGATGCAGACAGAAGTTGATTAAGAGTTAGTGTCACCTCAAGAGCGGGGTGAGTGGTATCTTCTGGAATTGACAATGGAGCGGATCTCGAAAGTGAGGTATTTCCATGGGAGTTAGTAAACGCTAGGTCTAGCACACGATACTTGATGTTGAAAATGTGGTTTTTTTGCCGGAGAGAGAGATCCAGCAATAAATCAACGAACTCGCTGCCTACAGAAGGAAGAACGATATTGGAGTCAATAGGAGAGATCCAAATAACAGTGGGAAGATTAAAATCACCCAAAACAAGCAAAGTATCAGAGTCATAAATGAGGTATAATGCATTCTAAATAGGTTTCGCTTGAGCCAAGTAGACTGAGTCGGACGATGAAATTAGGGAAATTTTGAAGCAGATGAATTCAATGTCCTTTTTTGTTTTCACTATCGTCATAAAAGGCCAGTTCTTACGCAAAAGAGGCCATAGCGATCTTAACTAAATATAAAGTAAGAGTCATTGAAAATTTCAGAGAACGTCAGGGCGAAGCCAAGTCTAAAAACAATAATATCAGAAGTAAAGGAAATTTAGACTTTATTCCTCTAACAACTTGAAAGTGAAGAGTTAGTGTTTTGAAGCTTTGGAGGAAGCAGAAAATGAAGCCGAAGCAGTGACTGGTAAGATAACCTGCAACGGACTAGATTTTTTCCTAGGAATAAACTTATGGGCCACCATATGGGCAGGCCCGTATTTAGCGTCACAAATGACAAGAAATACTTCTATAGAAACAAAAAGCTTGAAGGAAGAGTCTTCTCTAGGCCTAGAAAAATTAAACTTATGAATATTAATACTCGAAAGGTTGCATGCTTTTGACGACATATAGCATGCAACGTCGTCACAGGTTGTCTCTTTGTCTAACCTGGAAATAAAATCATGTTTAAGAGGATCCGTCACCTTCAAAGTGTATGGCACTGAAGTAGAGGCATAATTAGACTGCGGATAACTCTTAGGGGGAGACAAAATACAGGAGGAGCTAGAGACTTTAGAAGATGGAGCAATAGTTAAAGTAGTGGGACAAGGAATACAGAAAACCAACAAGTAGTGGAGGTACCACTTAGAAGGGTACCACTTTTATCAGCATCGATTTTTGAGCACCAACCTATAAATGCTAAAATAGTTACTTTTCCGGAATATAATACAATTATTATTTAATGTCACTGTAAAAACTGATAAAAAAATGTGAAAATTTGCGTATGGTTTTATTGTTTTTATAAAATAGTCCTTTGTCAAAGTCCATTATTTTAATGTGCCCAGAGCCTCCGATAGGTTAAAGACGGCCCTGTGGTATGACTTGTGTCAATAAGGGCTGTATAGTCGGATTACGTTCCAATAGCATTGACAGACGGCAAGTCAGCTGTAAAAATCGTGTATAAAACTGGGCCCAGTATGCTTGAGCATTCATTTAATACTGCACTGAAAGTTTCTGTATTTCATTTGCGTAGAATGATTACTAATGCCCTATTGACACTGCACTGCATCACTATGACGAGTCTTGTCGTTCAGACTGTTAACTACGAATCATGAACAGCTGTTTATTGTTTTGTTTATACACACGTTGATAAATTGTGAGAAGTGAAAAAATTAAAAAAATTTAATTTGTGGAAAAGTTGATATTTTAGAATCATTTATAATGTGTACAAACGTGTTTTCGTACTTAATTGGACTTAATTATAAAGGTTAGAGTCATCGAATGCTTGTTTGACATTTGAAAAGAGAGGTGCACAGTATTGCTGTAACAGTTCAGTTTTAACAATTCAGTGGCATCGCTCCGGTGGCCCACTGCTATTCGGGTATTATGTTAAGGTCTTTCAACACCAGTAAAAACCGTCTTAAACGTATCTTTTCAAATACGTTAGAGGAGGTCACTAGCAAACTAATCGAACGGTATATAGAAGGGCAGAGCTCTGGCTTGTTAGGTTTCCGTATCATTATTACTCCAATCTATTTAAATTGATATATTAAGGACTCTGATACGTTTTGATGAAAGGTTTCTCCTACTAGTTTCACCAATTTTATCACATTCAGGCGATTTTTTAGATTTTTTAAACTCGTCCCTTAGTTTTGAAAATTGGCACACTCATTTTATAAGACGATTTTAGGAAATACATCTCCGTAGTTTTTCGTCATCTAACTTAAATTCGGTTAAAAGATTAAATGTCAGTGCCATCAATCCAGCCTTTGAAGTCGTTTGTGGAAGGTCACCTGCTTTTGACCATGATTGCTTGTGTGGGATATTCTCGTATGTAATCCATTTTTCATCGCATGTAATGATGCTGAAAAAGTGGTTCCATGTCGTTACGTTTCAGAGGCATTTCACTGATTGTTATTCGGTCAATTAAATTTCTTTGCGTTAATTCATATGGCACCCAAACATCGAGCTTGTTTGAGTATCGTGCTCTTTTTAGATGAATCCAAACTATCATATGGTTGATTTTTAGTGCCTCCGATATCTTCTGATAGCTTCCATGCCGGTGTTGCTCCACCAGTTGCAACATTTTATCGACTTTTTCAGTGACAAGCCGACCAGTGCGAGGTACCACTTCTGGGTGAGGCGTTTGCTCAGAGCATTTTCACCGTAAACTGCATATATCTTTCAGCATGTATTTGTAGCGTTTTTCCCTTTTTATAGTAAAAAAATATCACATAGCGTATTTCTTCAGATATTTCACTTATATTCAAATCAGTATAACTTTTAACACGATCAACGAATTACACAGCTGTCTTTACAAAAAATGTACCCTGAAATGTCGCCTTTCAAGCATATGTTCGTTCGACACAATTAGGTTAGTGTTGCCAAATTTTGGGACACCAGAACCATCTAGTGGCAAAAACCGCAGACACTTTTTATATGACCTATTATATTGTGTTGTCGTATCCTATAGTTTTGCTTTCAAGTGTTTAACTGCGTTGTTGACAATCCTTTCATCAAGTGGACTTCAAGTTGATCGCAATCCTTTCCTTTTATCTTTGTATAATATAATATCCAATGTTATTATTGTTGTGTCAATGGGTTTGTAGTATTGACTTTTAATGGCTTGTTCAAGGGTGTCCTAACTTATTTTTAAAATAAAACACAAAAGGCTTATACATTGTGTTGTCATCTAAAAGTATATTTGATTCAATTAGTAATGGAGTGTGAAATCATTCAAACAGCCACTACAGCTTCTCTGACACGCCTTTATAAAAATCCTCAATTGCTAGATGGGCATAATTCTGGTTCATGGTCTGAATTTCGGCGCGAATGTTTTTCTTGAGGTCACTGGATGATTGGCATAGATGAGCGAGCTCAAGTAGCCTGAAAAGAAAAAAAATCCAAAGGCGATAAATCAAACGATCTCGCCGCTCGATCCGGAAAGTGTTTACGTAAGAGATCGATTGTTTCGTCACTGGTGTGACATGTTCCTCCGTCTTGTTTAAAAAATATGTCTTTCTGTATCGATACCGGTCAGACTATGTAAAAAAATAAAACAATTGCCATCGTTGGGATCCGCTCTCCAATGACCAGGGCATTTACATTCTCGAAAAAGTACGGACCAATGAAGCTGCCGGCCCACATTCCGCACAACACAACACAACGTTACTTTTTCATGGTCTTAAGACGCTTTCATTATCTTCTGTGGATTCTCGGTCCCCAAAAACGACAGTTTTCTTTACTAATGACGCCGTTGATCCAAAAATGAGCTTCGTCGCTAAAGGTGACTTTGTCGTCAAAATGTGAATCAACGGCGTTGTGCTCGAAGGCCCAAGCTGAAAGCGAAGGTCCGAAGGCTTTAGTTGCTGCGTTAACTGAATTTTACACGGATGCATACCAAAATCCCGATTAAAAATTCGTATAATGATATTTTCTAAATAGAGCTCGTCTCGTTTGCCGCAGAGAACGTAAACTTTCGTAAAACAATTGTTCGATCTCGACATGCTGCACAGTGGTTGTTGCCACAGGCCAAACATCATAAAATTAGTGTCAAAATTTTCAAACCCCAACTTCCTTTATAAATAGGTAATTGTGCAAACTTTAAAGTGACATATTTGTTTTGATGTGATTCCAACGGTATTTTTTAAAAATATCATCGCAAATGTAATCATTTGTTCATTTGCTTTGAACAGAGTCAGCAGCGTGATACAGGGTGTATAGGTTCGTTTAATTAAAATATTGTGTAAACGTTATTTAAACTCAAATTGTTAAAGAGGTAAATTGTCCATAAAGGTATTGCCTTCATTTCTGCAATTAAATTTATAGATAACTTTCGTTGTATTTTGTATAAAGCGTTATTTTGTACATTTTTATGTTTGTTTTTGGTTCGTCTTTTAAGATTTAGTTAAAGTTTTAAATATGTTGGCGTTCTCGTCCCTCAATAATTTTTATTGTATATTATTTACTATTGATTTGAGATTATAAAAGCAGTCATATTATCTGCGGATAGCTGCGGATTCTCGTGTAGTATTGTATAAAGTAATCTAATCTCTTTGTTTTGAAGCAGTTTTTCTATGAATGCATTTTCTCTGTTGTTACATTGCTTTGTTGTTGTTATGAGTTTTTTTGGGTTTGTGTTAGTTGCTTCGTGTTTTCCGTTCTATGTTTTGTGTTTCCTTTTTGGTTTTCATATTTTCTTAATTTATTCGTTTTATTGCATATTTTTCAGATTTGGTTCGAACAAATGCGAACGGGATGCATTCCCAAAAAGTTCAGAAATTCCTAGATAACATATTGAAAAACATCGAACATGAGGGTTATTAGCCAATTCCGGATAGGTTGCAAAAATTTATTAATTACGATTGTAGAAAATTTTAATTTTTTTGGCAAAACTGCAACCGCAATATATTAACAGTTTTGAAAAAACATTCTGATTAGCTCGCTCGATAACAAAGAAACTATTTTCTTAAAATATGGCTTTCAACCAATAGTATCCAACTCGAATCGTGGATGTCCTAAAATAGATTTTGCTGATTAGTATTATATTACCCGCCGCGTTGATGCCTTCACGTGCGTCTCGCTCGTCGGATGATTCGGCACTTCTGCGCTCTGTCTACTGCTGCGATATTCTCGTTGATTTTCCAGTGTCTGAATTTTTTGGTGGCACTTCATAACCTTCACTTTAAAGATTTTTTTTTTTTCATTCGAATATTTGAACATTGCTACTTAATATTGGCTGCAAAATTAATTCTTAGATGCTGCTTGGTTTTGTGTTTTATTTGTATCTTTACGTTTTCGGAAGCATCTGAAAATATAATTGGTCTTAATATTTAGCGAATTCAACGATTTTTTCGCACCAAGCTTCACAGTTACCATCTAAAGGCTATTCTAAAGGTTCCCTTATATTTTGATCAAAATCGATTCAGGGTGTCGGCGTCCATAACGGACAAACATATAAACAGACAAACATACATACATATATAGAGAATATGAATATGAATAAGAATATGATTATGATTAACTTTCTAATAGCTTTCACTTTATTGTTTACGTTTTCCATAGAACACATAAAAACTGAGGAAAACTCGAAGACAATTTTTTTGTGGGTAGTATTGGGCGAACTGGTGATTAACCACAACCGTTTTTCCATATATTTTTTACACTATAGTGACATCGTAAAATTAAAAAAAAAAACTTTTTTTTTCTTTCCCTACACTTTCCTTTACACTTTTCACACTTCATAGAGCTCACAGTAAAAATTTTAACCCGATATGTCCACTAGAAGTATTTTTGGCCGCTCACTCCTTATAAACGCAACCACTGTGCGCTGTTGAGTTAACAAGTCTACTGAGCATTTTTATAAAAGCAGAAGTTAATAATGTTTTAGGGTTGGCAAATGGAAGTATTTTGAAGTTAGGACGTCCCCGGTTAGCGGTTATATCGGTTTATATAGTTTAAGCGTAAAATCGTGGTAAAGAAAATGTCGTGGCCTATTTATATATAAGCTAGTGTTCGCCCAGAGTTTAAAATTCAACTACTATAGTGCCTTTGTGGTCACGACCTTTTTCATGGCACCTTTCCCGTGCAAAATTTTTGAAACGATGAACGACTGCACTAGATGAATCGCGCGCCGAAAAGAAAGACCATTTTTTGAAGTTTTATATTATCTTTATTATTTTGAGAAGTGCACACTTCTACATGCAGCAGTAGGTACGAAGAAAATCAATAATGGAGACTAGGCAGCATGAGCGATCTTAGTGAGTGAGTGTATATAATCAACGATAAGCGATGAAATTCAACTAAGTAAGTATTCGATCATATGACAAAAAACCCATTACTTTACAGCTGGGCAGGTTCAACAGTCTTTTCAGCTGTATATTATTTATATTCTATTGCTTAATGCGCCAATGCAAATTGAGCTGGGTTGGCTACATAACCAAACATATCCCCCCATTGGAGAGCGACTGCCTCAAAATTAATCTTGCCTCGGCAGCGGACACAGCTTGCGAACGGCTCTTCTTATGTTTCCAGTGGCAGTCTTCAGATTATCAACTCGCACAGTGCCGTCTACTCCAGCAATTAGATTGACCACTCTTGCTAATAGCTATTTAAGGAACGGCAAATTTTTATCCTAGACGAGAACGGCAAAATTGACACGGAGGCAAATCTGGGAACGCACCACGTGGAGCGCTGTTGAACTAGCGTGAGATATTTCAACGTGACCGCCAACGTGACCAAAACATCTGCTTGTAGTATGTCACGGGCTGCCAGCGATCCAAGCGATAGAAGTTGAGCTTACTTAAGTCGGACTCAACAGGCGCAGTTCAGAAAAAATGACCCGTGGTCAAGACATCAAGATCGGCTGGATGCTCTGAAAGAGGAAACCAATGACGAGAGTTAATGATTGCAGTGATGTGGTACACAAGTGTTCGCAAGTGTTCATAAAACTTGAGTAACTACGGGCCAATTTCTCGATAGAAATTATGTTTTTCAGTTTTCACCCGAAGGCCGCCAAAATGTATTGAGCGGGGAGGTATGAACCACCGCTCGATGAAATAAGCAAGAAAAAATGCTTATACCGCTCCTTGATGCACACAGCTTTCAAATATGCGCCTTAACTCTGTTAACGAAGTTAGTGACGTTGAAGAAGAAGGATTAAGAAGGACTCCAGTGTTTAAATCCTTTACAAGCTCTATGTGTACTGCTATCGTGGCGAAGCAAATAAAAATGATTATATAGCTTTTTACTGAAAATTTGTTGCGCAATTCTAAGAGAATTGCCTCCAGTTATTAGGTCGTCTACATAAAAATCATGGCGTAAAGTTTTCGAACCAACACACAGTGGGGGAAATTACCAATCTGGTGAGGATTAATTAATTTTTGAAGTTTCGAATTTAGCTGTTGTATTTTATTTTTTCGATAATTAATACACAAACGATATTTTTGACGATTTTTGTTTTGTTTTGGTCATGAAAATCACAAAGCTGTGAGCTTTCAAACTTAGAATATGTTGCAGCATGTACGCCAAAACATTTTCCCGCCTTTTTGCAGTGCTCAGACTTTGCAAATAATAAACTGTAATTGTTTAAGTTTTGATTAGTATTAGTGTTTTGATTTAAAGTAATAGGTATGTACTTAATAAAAAAAATATGTAATTGATCTGTGCTTATATGTGTTAGTGGTAAATCGCAGTAAAAATTAACATTTGTGTTACCAAACGAACCTAATGGCACAAAAGGAAATATATTTGCCATTCTAAGTGAATACAATGACCTCACAGACAAAGAAGCGTCCTCAACAGTCAAGCAAACCAAGCCTCCCCCATTTACATTCGTGAACGCTGAAGTGGGACACTTGTCTCTAGGGTCAACCACTAAATAAACACAACCTCCCTGTTTCCCCTAGCGAAACAACCGTTTGGTTTTACATTGGTGGGGCTGCCATTCTGCCATCAAGAAATTGTACACATTATTTGGATGAGGGATGAGATGGACATGCAAAGTTTCACATCGTCAGCATACATCAAAATGTGAGAATGTTTTATTGCAGCCGGCACATAAAAATATTATTTATTGTTATAAAAATATTAAATAATATTGGACCGAGGTGACTACCCTTCGTGACACCGGAAGTTACACGAATTGTTTTGGATATAGCCGTGTTGAACATAACTGTTTGAGTTCTAGAAGTTAGATAAGAGGTAATCCAACTAACTAAGTTGGATTGAATACCAAATAATTTTCTTACTTATTCATATTATTTATGAATAAGTAAGAAAAGGCAAACGTTGTTAAATGACCCCCTTAAATTAATGTAAGTAACATCCATTTGACGTTGTTGTGAAAAACAAAGATTGACTAAAGAAGTAAACCCGAAGTAAACCCGGTAAACCCGTGTTCGCAAATACAAGTTATAATAACCGTATAATATTTTGTCAGTCTCTCCGATTTCATTTTCGTTATTCTATTTAATTCGTCTGTCCCATCAATAGTCACGTAGTCCAACTACGGCTGTAACAACATCCGATCAAGTAATTTTCCATAATATCATTTTTGCCTTCGATTCCTTAACTTGCGAGACGTAGAGGGGATAAGCATTGGCTTAAGTCTGTCTGAGGCATAGGATAATGGGTGTGAAAGAGAAATGGAATGAATGGCTTTGCTTTTGTCGTTGCTGAGTTGTTGCTGTTGTTGTTGTTGCTCCTGTTTTGTTTTGTTTGGTTTCAAATAAAAAACTAATTACGTTATTTGACCCAACTATTTAGATTATTAATTTTATGTAATATGCCTGTTGCGCCGCAAAGTAGAAGTCAGGGAGGGAGGAAAGTAGACGAACAGAATATATTCTTTATCGGGTTAGCTAGCCGAGCTTTGACGACCGATGTGACTGCACTTCTGTATGACTCTGTTTCTTTCCCACCTGCATGCAGAAGTGCAGTCATAGCAGTGGTCAAAGCTCTTAGTGTAAAATAACGTAATTGTAAAATAAAGATTTCAGCATAACCAATTTACACAACGAATTTTAAATAAATTGGAGGCTCGAAATACGCTCCGCAACAGAAGATAATAGGCGTGGTCAAACGCTGCAACAAACTTAAATATTGGCTCTTCATGCGCATATTGGAATCTGCGCATCCTAAATTTTTTGTTCCGTTATAAAATTTAACTGTAAAAGTGAAAATTATGGAGGGTGAAGACCAGCGTGTGAGCGGGGAAATGACAACGAACCGTTACCAGCATGGTGGAGGAATTGTAAGTTCGCTCGTAACGGCATTGTCAACGGGACAAAGCAACGAGCCGCCGTTGTCCGTTGGGAGTCAGGCAGTTGACCTCATGGCTGAAAAACGGGATGTTACTGGTTCATACTCCCCGTTAGTGACGCAGTCAACCACATCATCGCTTGCTATGCGAACAGTTGTTGCCAACTGCGTCAATCACCATTGACGCATCATTACGCAACCTTCCAACTACACATATTCCAATATCTTAAATTGCGGTACAGTGACAGAAATACGTAATGCATCGGCAGCCACCGATAGGACGACTTGGGTGCTCCGCCAAGAAACCCTGCAAGTACACAAAATACGAGTTTGCCGTTTTTGTCAAACACTGCTGTCTTTAACAGCACAATGACATCGCACAGTGCAGCATATGGATGTGTAAACTCGATTACGATGCCGTTTATAGCTCCGACAGCACCAGCCGAACTTGCGCCGCAATTTCATAGAAGTAAACCACCGTTTCTCGCAGAGGAAGGAGCTCTATTGTCCGCGCTGTAGTCTGCACAAATTGCCGCACGTTAGGTCCTCAATAAAGACATTTTCCGGTAAACCTGAGGAGGCTGCTGTTCATTAGCAATTATGAGCAATCTACTGAGAGGTGCGGATTTAGCAACGAGGAAAATCTCATCCGACTTCGGAAGTGTCTCAAGGTTTAGGCGTTGGACGCCGTACGTGGCAAACTGATGGTTCCCGCAACAGTTCCGTATGCGATTGGCACTGTGAGGATGCTGTATGGACAACCAAATATGGTGTATGTGTCTTTGCAACGGAAACTGAGAGAAGAAGCACCTATACGATCAAACACCTTGGACTCAGTTATTCGATTAGGGCTAGCCGTTCAAAATCATTGCGCTACGTTGTCAGCCATTGAGCTCAATTAATATTTGAACGATCCAACTCTATTGAACGAGTTGGTAGCTAAGATGCCGTGCGATTTGAAATTGGAATGGGGACGCCATCGATTAACGTCGGGTAATATAGGATCCAACTTGGCGATCTTTGACAATGCGTCAACCAGCGTTGGGAGTTCGTAAAAGAAAAGCGTCTTTTTTCTGGCTGCTTCATGCTGCACAATATGCGACATTGTAAAACAAAGAAGCGATGCAACGTCGACGGTTGTAAAGCAAAACACAACGGTTTACTTCATGTAAAAGCCGGTGAAGTTGATAGGCCAATCCAGCGATGCAGCGGCAACAACTGTTACACGAATGAGAGCGCAGTAATGTTCCACAGCAAGGAATAAGTGAAGGCATTATTTCGATATGTTCCCGTTACGTTGCATATTAAGACGCGTATTGTCCATATATATGCCTTGATCGACGAAGGTGCTGGGTGTACATTAATGGAAGAAAGCCTGTGGGATGGTCTGCCACTCGACGGTCCAAAGGATGATCTGTGTTTAAGGTGGACTGGCGCAGTAACGCAAACATAACGGGACTCTAAATCTGTTTGCGTGAATATATCACCGAGAAATAAGCAGGAGCCCCAATACACGCTTAAAGGTGTACGTACAGTAGCTCGATTAGACTTGCCCTTCAATCATTTGATGAAAAGACGACAGAAGCCCACAGTCATTTGCAGTGCATTTGCAATTCACCCATACACCACCGCGAGGGCGAGAGTTATTATTGGACTAGACAACATCAAAGTGAGCGTGCCACTGGAAGTGCGTGAAAAGCACGCAGATCATATTATAGCCGCGCGATGTAAACTGGGATGGTCAGTATATGGGCGACATAGCATCGAAACTTCTAATGCAATAAAACAAATCCACGAGAGATTATTTCTCATTAGAATCTGTTGGTGTCAACGTATCGTAAAAATCATTGCGATCAAAGGAAGATGAACGCGCAATGCAAACCAAGGAGGTGACTACCAGTTACATCTTGACGGCAAAACATTGGCAGACCGGACTGTTGTGGAGATTTGATAAAGTTGTGTTACCCGATTCCTACCCAATGGCTCTAAAGCGTTTGAAATGCCCTAAAAGGAAAATGACGACAGATACTGACCTAAAGGCCTTTATGATCCACACAATTCAAAGCTACAAGTGAAGGGATATATACAAAAACTAAAAGACACTGACCTGGTACATAACAAAAATGCATGGTACCTACCCATCTTTACAATCAACAAACCAAATAAGAAGAAGACGCGTCCCGTTTGGGATGCCGCTGCCAAGGTAGATGGTATGTTCCTAAATTATGTCCTGTTAAATGGTCCCTTGCTTGCTTCGCTGATAGGAGTGCTAATACGGCATGGGGAACGCCCTGCAGCTGTGTCCGTCAAAAATTCTTATGGCGCGACGGCGATTCAACACGGACACCAGAAACATATGTGATTCAAGTCATGACCTTTGGAGCATCCTCTTCATCGGCCCTGGCGAATTACATAAAGGACCGCAACGCGAAGCGATTCAGTAAACAGTTTCAGGAGGCCATAACACCTTCGTAGACGATTGGTTACAGTCAGTCAACTCAGATGATGAAATGATTCAACTGGCGACCATCGTGAAAAGAAATCATGCTGAAGGCGGATATCATGCCGCATATCGGGGCAACATATTCAGTTAGCGTGATGTTGGCCTTGGATGACGTAGATCGATTGGCCGACGAAGCACATAGCAGCATCCGGAGAGTCCCAAGAAAAAGTATTAGGCATGTGATGGTTGCTTGAAAAAGATTTGCTGACTTATGTTGTAAACCCTGATCTGGTTGAAAAGGTATCGACATCCAGCAACAAAACCGCAAGTACTAGGTATCGTTATGTAAATTTTTGACCCGTTACGGCTTCATAGTACGCGCTAAGATAATTTTGCAGAATATCTAGCGGACCGGCATAGACTGGGCTGAGCTTCTCAGGGAAACAGACGAAGCTGATTGGAGGAGCTGGTTGAAATATGTACCGAAATAAATTTTTTTTTTTTATATATATTTCCCATATGTCGTGTACATATGGCTTTATTTTTTATCAAGACTATTAGTACATGGTTTAAACGTTATTTTAGGGTTGTAGCTAATTTATGTGAGCAGATCAATAAAGTTTTTCATTTTTGTAAGGATGTAGGGGAAAAAAATCAAAATAGTAACAAAAATAATATATATTTAAATTAAATTAATACAATTATAGAGCAAAATAAAGTAAAATAAACATAAATGTAATAAGAATATAAAATACAAAAATAAACACATTAAACAAAAACATTTTTTTTTTTTTTTAAAATTAAATTATAACATTTAACGCAATAAACTGCATAACATATTTGTCGGATTTAAAGAATAATGACGTGACAATAAAATTAAAAATAAATTAGACTTATATTAACTTAATCAATTATAGAAGGCTGTATCCTTCTTAGAGGGAGATCATGTGGGTGCAGCCTCTTCAGTCTACGCCTTGTTGAGATACGGGTGAGGGAGAAAGCTAGAGGATTTGGGTGCGACAAAAGTCGGTAGTGATAGCGGCAGCTGTGAGAATTAATCACCTCCATAACAGTTGGCACGGCAAGATCCCTATGCAGCGTGGTGTTGCGGACGTACCAAGGGGCGCCCGTAAATCTTCTGAGAGCCTTGCTCTGACACGCCTGCACTCTTCTGATGTTGTAGGCAGCAGTAGTGCCCCAAATTTGTATGGCGTAGCGCCATGCAGGTGCCACTACTTGCAGATAGATGAGCCTTTTATTAGTTAAAGATAACATATTCGATGGGCGGAGGAGCCACTCTAGTTTCTTGAGCTTTTGATAGCAGCGCGCTGTAACTACCTTAATGTGTGCACGCCAGGTAAACGCTTATCCAGGATCAAACCGAGATACCGGATTTGCTCCATTTGCGGAATGATTCTTGTGTTGTAAGTCACAACCGGACAGACGCCTTGCCTTAATGTGAAGGTACAGTGAGCTGATTTCTCAGAGTTTATGGCTATATTCCAACACCTGGCCCATGAGTGGAATCTATCCAGGTAGCTGGACAATTTCTCCGCAGCTTCGTTCAGAGAGGCAGAGTTGAAAATAACTGCCGTATCGTCCGCGTAAGTAGTAATAATCGAATGCTCATCTCTAGTTGTAGGCATATCAGAGGTATATAAGAAGTAGAAGACCGGAGCTAAGACATTCCCCTGCGGGACACCGGCTCTCATGTGCCTGAAGGTGGAAATATTGTCTCTTACCGCCACAGAGAAGGTTCGTCGTTGAAGAAAGCTTAGCATTAGTAAAAACTGTTTTCCAGGCAGGAGTAATTTTAATTTATGCAGAAGTCCATCGATCCATACCCTATCGAATGCTTGTTTGAAAACAAAAACAAAAAAGAAAAAGAAAGAGGTATTGATTTATGTGTTGTATCTAGCTTCGAATTTATTCAACCAGATCCACTGGCCTTGTCCTCTGTAACCTGCGTATGCATTGTAGTTCCTGTATTGTTAGTAGGTTGACACTAACATTTGGGTGTTGGGTAAGCTTGGTCTGGTAGATACGACTTATTTTTGTAATCTCCTCTGTTACTGTTGGAATATTAAGATCACGATGCAGATCATTGTTAGTTATATACCACCCAGCCTTGGTGATCATAAGAATGATTTTTGATTGTTGTCTTTGTATTATGTCTGTATTTGATTTTTTGGCCGTTCCTCAGATTTGTGCTCCGTACGTCCAGATTGGTCTTATAATGGCTTTGTAGATCAGTATTTTGTTTTCTAATGTTAACTTTGATTTGAGCAGCCAATATAATTGACTAAGCCTCAGTTTGATTTGATCTCGTTTTTTAAGTATGTGGTGTTTCCAGTTGAGTTAGTTGTCAATCTATAATCCTAGGTATTCCATTTCAAATTTTATGTTGGCTCCGTCAATCGTTATACGAGTTGGTGTGAATTTCATTTTAGTTGTATATATAATATGTAATGTCATGGTGTTGTTTACTTTAATTTTCCACTTTTCAAACCACTCTAGGATATTATCCAGATGTTGTTGCAGTTTGGATGTTGCTGTGCTTACTTTTCTATGTGCGCTAAGTATCATCAGAAAATGTGGCTATCATTCAGGTGTCATCATTTGCGGTTCGTATGTCCGCTGTAAAGATAGTGTATAATATCGGTCCAGGTACACTTCCTTGTCGTACGTACTCCTGTTTTGATTTTTCTTAATGTGTAATATTCGTCTGAGTACTTAACGAAGATATGTCTTTCTGTGATATAGCAAATGAACATCTGTAATAGGTTATGCGGGAATAAATTGCTCAGTTTGCTGATTGATCCTTTGTGCCAAATTTTGTCGACTGTCTTTTCTACATCTAGAAAAACTCCTATGTAGAATTTTTTATCGTCAAGATCGTTTAGAATTTTATGAGTCGCACAAAGGAAATGTTGTATGGTCGACATTTCGTCGAAAGCCAAATTGGTGATCAGGAATTATGTGTTTGCGGTCTATGATAGGTAACAGTCGCTGGCACAGGAGATTCTCGAAAATAAGTGTCCTATCTGGGTGCTTTTTTGGGCTTTATGTCATGCTGTATATATTTTATCCTTTGTGGGTGGTTTTTTAAGGCGAGTTGGCTGGGGCGTGAATGTCGAGTTTATATGACAGCCATTTTTGTTGAGTGGTTAATCAATAAATATTTTCTCATAATAATCCGCTAGCACTGCCGCCCTTTCTAGATTCTTTACTGCCATCCATTGTTATAGATGCCTGGTGTATTATTTTATTTGTCAGTTTTTTTATTCCTTTTCACAGGGAGTAGTCGGTGTTAGGCTCTGCAAATACTTCGTGATTTCGTAATTTTTGTGATTTTGGATACATTTTCTAAAAAAAGGCAACTTATTCTTACATTGTGAATACGTCAGGAAACCGATTAGTGTTAAGTAATATATCGATAACAGTAAGGTAGAGGATAAGGCAAGCGTATGGCATTCGATTAAGAGCATCTAAGGGCGGCGGACAGGGATCGATTAAATAAACTGGAAAAAAGTATAAAGAGAGCCTACACAACAACGTCAGAAGTGGGATTAGCTAACTTACGCGGAAAATAATTTTATGCGCCCATTAAAAATTGAAATTAAATTAAAATTTTGTGATAAAAAAATTGAAATCGCATACACCAAAAAAGGAGGTGCCGAATTCGTGTAATTCGCTTTTGCGCTGACGGAATTAACAGCTAGGCTGCGCAATTCTGTGTGTACAAAGAACCGAGAGCGAACAACTTTACCGCTGAGTGACTTGATGTATCCATTGAGATAAGCAAACATTTTTCTCTCCTCGTTGTACTTCGTCGCAGAAGAAATGAATAAACGCGAAGTAACGGTGGTGCTAACTGATCATCAAATTGACTTCCCCCCGACGCAACTTTTAGTCAATTAACTGAAGTCGCAGCAGACAATAATTTGAACAATGTCATCGGTGACACGAGGAGCGAGCATTCGCTTGAAGACAATAAACCAATTCCGGAGGAAGCAGCAGTGGTTTGTGAGGCTGGATACTCTCAGCAGCCAAAGCTATGTAGTGACCTACGTGACCTTCATATCGGTAATTTAGAAAGAGATGAACGAGAATTAGAAGAAGAGATCATAATAGCGGAAAAAAAGCATTACTAGCGAAATTAATGGAAAAAGAGTACAGACCGAAGAGCGACTTCACCAAAGTGTTGGATGAAGTTATTCCGTTTACCGATGCAGAGTAATAACGACTAAGATGGATAGCCGAATTTGAGCGTGTTTGTGATGCGGTGGACAACAGTGATAGCTTTAAGCTAAAGTGCATATGCCCTCATGAAACCAGCCACAGAAGCTGCAATGTTTTTGAGTATTGATCTTTCCACGAGCTATAACGAGTTCAAAGCCAAATTTTTGAAAACTTTTGGCCACACTTACTCAGTGGCTGAAATCATATTGTTGCTAAAATCGACCGTGTATATTCCAAGGAAAACTTCCATAATGGGGTATATACACCAAATGCAGGAAATAGCTTCGCGTGCCAATGTTGAGGAGGCAATAACAGTACAATGCATCATCGAAGGCTTCAGAGACAACTCAACCAGTATTGCAGTTTTGTATCCGGCGCAGAACATAGACCAGCTCAAAAAGTTGTAGCGTAGATATGGCGAACTACGTATTAAGTACGTATTGTGGCTAGGCCTGCAAGTACTTCAACATCAGCTGACAAAATTAAAACTCGCTGCTTCAACTGTTCGGCATATGGCCATTATGTTTCGTCGTACACTGAGCTGAAACGTGTCAAGGGCTCCTGTTTCCGTTGTGGATCACTTCAGCATAAGGTAAAATATTGTCAGCGACCTTCAACCTCGGTAAAATTTATGGGCTTTGTGAACAGTGACCACGCAGAGAAGGACGAACAGAGGAGCGGTGACTGGCGGATGGATGTACCGATAATAAATAAGGTAGGAGTATATTTTTACACTTTTAAAACGCATAAATGTAATATGGAGCATATGTCTGCTTTAATTGATTTATCTTGTTGCAACATTTCATAATATTGAGAAAACTGTTTTATTTTATATTGTTCCCAACAATTATTTGTGAACTGAAGTGTTGCTAGGCCGTAATTTTCTATCCACCTATGGTTTAGGATTAGCTTTTGTTAAGGAAATTGGAAATGCATTAAATAAAGTTTCGTTAACTAATTGCACTATTCAACAAAACAACACAATCCAGAAAGAAAGAAAAGAAAGCGATACCGAGCCTGATGACATTGGAAATTGCGAAAATTTAGTGATTAGTAAAACTTCAGATATATTGAATAGTGAAATATCTAAACTTAATTAATTTTTTATTATTTTTATATTCAAATAGCTTATAAATAGAGTATAACATTGAAGATGTTAGGGAAATAAAATTATTTTTGAATATTGAATTATTTTTAGTAATTTATAAAAATAAATTATTTTATGTATGTAAATGTAAAGTTTTAATTAAACTATATAAATAGAAATATAAATGGAATTTAACCATTAAAATAAAAAGTTAGCAGCTTTTTTTTGATCACCATATTTCTTTAATTGGAGATAAATCTCAGTTATATCATTAACAGTGATATGCCTCTTTTTGGCTTCAATTAAAAATAAGGGTAAACTTACCTAAGACTAGGTCGAAACTAAGGTCGTCTTTTAGGGACAAGTAACGATCAATTAAATTGTGATCCTTCCGAAATTGATTTAGAAATACCACACATACTTGAAATAGAAACGTTTGAAATGGAATATTATAACATAGACCCAAAACTAAGTGATCATTATCTCAAAAATTTACTAGAGTTAATAGAATCAAATTACTTGGATTCAGCAAACATACCAGCTATTGACCACAATTATGAAATGAAGATACAACTTTAGTCGGAAGAGCTTATATTTTCAACGCCAAGAAAACTTTCATATTATGATAAGAGAGAAGTAGATAGTATAGTGGAAGACTTATTGTCAAAAGTCATATACGACGTAGTGATTCACCATATACCTCCCCAATAGTTTTAGTAAAAAAAGAAAACAGGTGAAAAACGAATGTGTATAGATTATAGGCAATTGAATAAAACAACAATTAGAGATGGGTACCCTAGCGGTCAGTACGAATACGTTAGAATGCCATTTGGATAGCGAAATGCACCAGCAGTGTTCCAGCGTTTCATAGATTATGCAAACCATTGCAAGTACTATCAAAGTCGGAAGCAAAATTTGAGGTAGATAATAAGTGCCGAAAGATTTTTGAGTATCTTTGTGAGAAATTAGTTTCAGCCCCGAAATTAGCTTTATATAACCCTAATCGAGATACAGAAATACATTGCGATGCCAGCGCTGAGGTTTTGTGGGTATACTTTTACAAAAACAGGACGATCATAAGTTTCACCCTATCTGTTATTTCTCGCAGATGACAACAGCAGCCGAAAAGAGACACCACAGTTTCGAGTTGGACACCCTGGCAATTATCTACTCCCTAAATAAATTCAGGAACTCTAAAACTATAACTATGTTATAGAACATCGTAGTGGTAAATACATGACACACGTTGATGCGCTGAGCAGATATCCCACATTGAGCCAGGAATTCCAATATGAACCAGTACTTGTAATTCAGGAAAATGAAAACAGGGACCAGATACTTTCAGTGATCAACAGTGACGACATAAATTTTCAACTTCAGATTACGCAAAACAGAGATAAGAATATAATACAATTAAAGGATAAATTAGAAAGGGAGCCTGTTAAGAACTTTGAGTTAGATGATGGTGTTGTGTATCGAAAGGGCGAAAACGATTCGCAACTTTTGTATGTCCTTCAGAAATGGAGACTAATTTGATTAGAACAGTACACGAAAGACTATGTCACTTTGGTACTGAAAAATGTGTGAATGAGTTGAAAAAGCATGATTGGTTTCCGAATATGATTAAGAAAATAGACAATTTTATACGAAATTGTTTAAGGTGTATCATATTTAACGTTTCTTCTCATGCAAACCATCGGACTTTACATAGCATACGAAAAAAACCGATTCCATTTGATACCTTGCATATTGATCACATTGGACCGCTCCCGTCTGTTATATCCACGAAGAAACATATTTTGGTTGTCGTTGATGGATTCACAAAATATGTTAAACTATTTTCGGCCAATACAACTAGCACAAAGGAGGTTTGTGTTTGTCTTACCAAGTATTTCGAAAATTATAGTCGGCCGCGCAGAATAGTTAGTGATAGGGGTACTTGTTTCACCTCATTGAAATTTAGTGAATTTTTATTGGAAAATAATATAGAACATATAAAAATAGCAACTGCGTCACTTCGATCAAATGGACAAGTTGAGAGAGTAAACAGAACATTAAAGTCAATGTTAGCAAAAATTACAGAACCAGTGCAACACTCAGATTGGAATAAACTTCTGGTAAGAGTTGCATATTCTATAAATAATTCGGAACACTCTGGGACAGGGGAGACTCCATCGAAATTATTGTTTGGAGTGCAACAAAGGGGTTGTGATACTGATGCATTAACTGAGTATTTAGATGAAAGGAACAAAGTAGATTTAAATCGTGATTTAAAGTCAATTCGCGGGAGGGCCTCAAATAAAATAGAATCATGCCAAAAGAAAAGCGCAGAGTATTTTGGGAGAAAATTTAAAAATCATTCTAATTTCGATGAAGGCGATTTCGTAGTAATACGTAATGTTGACACCACAATCGGAACGAATAAGAAATTTGTCCCTAAATATGAAAGACCGTATTGTATAACGAAAGTGTTACCTAACGATCGATATGTTGTTACAGACATAGAAAACTGCCAGGTCACTCAACTTTCATATGAAGGCATTGTGGAAGCATGTCGATTGCGAAAGTGGGCAGATTGGCGTGGGCAGTGTAAAAATTGCTCTGATTAATTATAACATCTTTCATGGAATATAAGCTTTCTTACCTAAATATAGTTATTAATTACTATGTTACATACTAAGTTACTTTAAGATATGTAATTCTTAAATGTAGCCTTTTATGACTTCGCTACCTGATTTAATGCATGTGATTTTAAAATAAAAATTTCCGGTCTATCTTTGCCGATCGAGGACGATCGACTTGTCAGGATGGCCGAGCTATTACATTGTGAATACGTCAGCAAACCGATTAGTGTTAAGTAATATATCGCTAACAGTAAGGTAGAGGATAAGGCAAGCGTATGGCATTCGATTTAGAGCATCTAAGGGCGACGGACATATGTACAGGGATCGATTAAATAAACTGGAAAAAAGTATAAAGAGAGCCTACCCAACATTATTTTTTTCGCAGTGGGGGATCTGCAAATGGTCCATGCTTTTTTAAATTTTCGTTTAGTACGTATCAATTTGCGAATCGTAGGTGATATGTACTACTTTATATGGTGTATTAACTTGTCCGGAGTTGCTTGCAATATGCTTTTTTAATGATATCATTTAGGTTAACTATAGCTGATTCGACGTTGTCGTATGATTTTAGTCA
>JAWNKX010000506.1:0-35818 GCA_035041755.1 Cacoxenus indagator
AAGGGTAATGTTTTTTGGAATATTCCATTCTGTCGGATTTAAAGCAAAGTGGGGCTAGTCGGGATAGTCGGTTGTGGTGTGCTTTATGGCTTCAGCGAATGAAGTACCTTAACACACTAAAATTTACTTGATTTGTAACTCAACAAATATGAGTTTAGTATAATAACATAGGGATTTACTACTTTAATAGCATATCATGTGGTCTCACTGAGACATAACATTTTGACACATCATTTATTCAAAGAGAATTAGGAAAACAAATTGTACTGAAAGGAAGTTATAAAATTTAAGTATTACTGTTTTGGGGATCGTTGGTAATTATAGCTTAAAATATTTTTTTTCACATATAAATATTTTTTTATTCATATGTTTAACACCATATCAATCAATGTATAAATAAATTTAACACATTTTTTGTTTTCAGATGGCTAACAAATTACTAAAAAATACCAGCGACAAGGAGTCGGGAAAATTTTTTGAAGTTGATAATTCGGATGAGTTTGTTGAAGACGTCACTATACTATTGGAGGAAAATTTATTAGATGGGCTTAGTAATTGGTTGAATCGGTTATTCGATGGGACAACTCATAGATACTATATTAACTACTGGCCGGATTTTCCTACGAAATAAGATTTTAAACAAAAATAACAAACTTTATTGTACACTCAAATCTTTGCCAATGTATTATTCAATCAAAAAAAAAAAAATAAAAATTAAAAAAAAAAAAATAAAAACATATATTAGTAAGGCGAAATATAAAGCTTTCAGCGGTCCTGCATTCACATGGTAGTCTCACATACGATGATTGAAGAAATATCTGAATCGATTAGATATTTCGCATTCCAAACGTTCCGCTTTGACTTGTTCTTGACCACTGTCCCTGCTGTTTTTTGCAACGCTATCTCATTTACGCCTGCACAAGTTTAAGTACATATGAAAGAGAGAAATATAGAAAACAGCTCATTTTTCTGAAATGCTTGAACAGTACAGACGTGAGCGCTTGAGTGAAATAATTATGAAATGCCGTCGGCTAATAAAAAAATAATGTGCTGCGAATAAGTTATAGCCGCGAATTTAAGCGAATGAGGGATTCCTAGCAGGGGTGGAACATTTCTTTGAACATTATATTATTTCTATTTCTAATTATTTATGTCTTGTTAATAACTCACGTCTTTATTTTTTTTTAATCAAACAAATGTGTTATGCAGTTTACTGCAATAAATGTTATAATTTAATTATGAAAAAAAAAAGTTAAGTACATATTCCGTTTAAAATACGTATAAGTATTATAAGTGTACATTTAACAAATTTATAAATAAATTTTAATGAATAATAAATAAATCAATAAATTTTGGTGCGTAAGTTGATTTTTTTCGTGCCACCCTTTCATTCACATCCTTTTCTTTTTCAGTTTTTTTTTCAATTTCTTCCATTTTTAAACCAAGCCATAATCAGAATTATATGTTGTTCGTCCGTCATTGACATTGTCTGTCGTCCGCTCATTATAAAAGACAACACAAAAATTTCGACTGAATGATGGAACTGTGAAAAAGTACGCACTCCACTTTAGTAAAAAGAAATTCATTAATTTTAGTTAGTCATTATTAGTATGTTATATTTCGTAAATAATTTGACAATGGATTCATACTAGGCTTATCAGAAAGTTGTGATTCCACTCTTAAAAAGACAGCTAGGCCAATCGTGAGCTAAATTTTGTTAAACATAGAGCTGTAGATGTGCGCCCCAATGAACGGATAGAAAACATTCAGATCGATTCGGGCAAAGACAAAGATGAATTCGGACAAATGTTAACGCACAATAAAATCCTTACATTCCTTGGATATGTTTAGAATGTCAGCTATCTCCTGCAACTAAATATTTTGGAATTTTTTTAATATGTTCTGTTATAACCACCTATTTTGGGAGACCAGAGCGTGGCGCATCATCGGTTTTCGTATGTAGTCAATAGTAGTTTAATGGTGCGGACTCCGGTTAACACTTTTCAACCGTGTTTCTTCCTATCAAAAAGCAATGTTTAATCTCCGTACGAAATACATTTCTACCCCTTGTTTTGAAAAGAAAAAAAGTTGCTTCAATAAGACAGATGTATTTTTTATACTTATTGCCCGATTATCATGAATATTTTATGGCTACCTTTAGAAAGATAGTACAAAAAAAAAAAAATTATTTTACTTATGTTTATAAATAAAATGTTTTTTTAAATGTTTATTTCTGAGTTTGTTGGATTTTGTTAAATGATTAATGATTATATATTGGAAAGTAATAGTTGAGGAGGCTACAAGTACGAAGTGCTGATTGTTGTCGTCGGTGTACCATCAATTAGAGTCATACAGGAATGGAAAGTTCTAGTTATTTGTTTATGTTCTGCTTCGGCGACCACTTCGGCTGAAACAAAACGCATGCACAAAGAAGAAGCAATGCGAAAAAAGAAGTGAGAAGACTCATACACGTTGCCAATGGCAACCACTTCGGGTGACGTAATGGCATGTGCAAGGGAGAAAAAGGGCGCACAATCAAGTGGGTGCGAAAGAGGCAGTCTCCGCATCGTCAACAGCGATGTTGACAGCATGAAAAAAAAATTAATTTGTCCGTCCACCGCAAAGCAGACGGGCAATAGTGCATTGTACAAAACAGATCAAACGGCTTTCTATACCTTCTTGCGGGAGCCGAAACACACATTTTTTTTCAAGCCTTATCGCGTAAACATCTGAACCACGACTTCAGGCAGTTGATTTTTACGCAATTGTTTACATGGCCTTTGCTTCTAGCGTCAAACAAGTGAAGTAAAGTTATAAAGGAAAAAAAAAATTAATATATATATAAATACGTAAATTTTCACAACATTGTTTAATAAATTATAAAAAAAGAAATATTTAAATTCCGCGGAATCTTTGGAAAGCGCTTATTTGTTGTTTCCTCCGATCTGCACTGCTGGTCGCTCCTACATGAGTGACCAGGCGGACCACAGTGCCATAGCCATCAAAAAACATAGCCTTTCTCCCATTGACATCATGCCTGCTTTTTCGAACAAAGCTGCTGCTCCATTGTTGGAGTGGTTTTCGTCGCCCTCATCAAGTAATCGTATAAAAAAGAAGCGTAAAACAAGTTCGTCAAAACAGACAAGTATTAAAAAAGTTAGCAGAAAACAAGTTTTGGATGCAAATCGATTCGCACCACTTAGTAGCGATTCTGACGCTTCAGACATGGAGCTTTCTTTTGAAGAAGTGTGTACCAATAAGAGCAAACCTTTTCTGGAAACTGTAAACTCCACTGAAACCGCTGCTTCGACCAGTCGGCCAGAGACCACTACTCAAAATCCTATAATAAATAATCGAACTGATTCAAGGATTCATAACAAATCTCCGAAGCCACCACCCATTTTCATTGTCGGCATCACAAACATTAACGTTTTGTTAGCCAACCTTGACACTGTGACCGAACCCGAATCATACATGCTGAAGGCATCTCCTAAATAGGGTCTGAGAATCCTCCCCTCCACCAGTGATGCCTATCGTAGTATTATACGCCATCTTGAGCTGCAAAACATTACGTTCCATTCGTATCAGTTAAAAGATGAAAGAGCATACAGGATTGTTATTCGCGGCCTTCACCACTCAACCCGTTGATTACGACGTATTAACGGGAGTAGCTCGAAATAAAAGAATTGTGATTCCTCGAATAAATTTAACATTTTCTTTAACAATTCTTCCATTTAAATTTCAAAGGACACAAGTCCCAATTATACCTGCATATGCTAAAATCATTAACAAGTCGCAGGGGCAAACATTTCTAAAAATTGGTGTCCTTTTGAGAAGAACAGTATTTGCGCATGGACAATCGTATGTAGCTGCGAGTAGAGTTCGTTCATTTGAGAGATTTAAATTTTATATTTCGAATGGAAGTGGTCAAGGAACTTTACTCAATGACAACAGAGTGTTCACAAAGATATAAAGATATTTTACGTAGAATATGATATCACTTCAAGTGATTAGTTAAAATGTTCTGTTTAAAATATATATTTTTTTATAACGAATTTGTACTTTAGTTGCTGATGACTTGAAGTCTGTAGCCGTAATATTAAGTATTACTATCGGACGTTTACTAACCCTGTAGTTCAGTACCGAAATGACTTGTGGTCGAACCAAAGTTATGTTCGGTTTTCAATGCAATGCGAGTTACGTACCTTCACGACCCATCACTAATAAAATCAAACATCTTCGGTCACTGACCACGCCAACAGTTTCTCCCAACGCGATATAACAAAACATAAAATAACATAATATAGACTATCTTCACTAACAGTCTTCTGCACCTAACACAATACAGTTCTATATCATTGACCTCGCTAACGGTCCATTAATATATATGACCTAACTGGTCATCTGATTTATGTAACAGTGTAGAAAAGAACAATGACAAATCAGTCGGTCATCGACCTGCTTACTGTTGTCCGTTCGTCACTGAAGCATTAAGCATTTTTAAGCATTTTTTAGCATAGTAAGTTTTCTAGTCAGTAAGAAATACATATAAAATTAGTCTTAAGTGAAATAAAATACATGCCTTTGCTCTGAAGAGCTTTGTGTGTTTTCATTTTTATACATAAGTACATAAGTGGCGCAGTCGAAGGTTCAATTTTCTAAAAAAAAAATTTAAACAGAATCGAAAAAAAATTCCTGTGAAAAAAAAAGCTGAAACTTTAACGGAAACAAAAATGAAATGCGATAATTTCGCAAAATTATTTCACTCAACACTTGCAACTTTTGAAAAATACACCACAAAAACAAAATAAACAATAATTGTGTGTTTAAACAAAAACTCATCGCCTAACAAGGGACGAATGCATAATGTGAATACCGAAATTATAACCAAAAACTTTCTTCTAAAAAAAAAAAAAAGAATTGTGCTATTCGGAAAAAATAAAGAAACCAACACCAGCAAAAAGAAATCAACAAAAAAATAAAAGGAAGAAAATTTCCAAACGTGTTTGAACTTTTTTTTAACAAGAATTACATTTTGTTAAATCATAAAAGTACAGCTTGTAATATACAATAAAAATTCAAATTTTCAAAGGACAAAAAGTAAAGCTGATCGTTAAAAAAAAATTTTATTGAAAAAAAAATTTGAAAATGAATGACGAAGCAGCCCAGCAGTTACAATCAGCTATCCTCTATCAGGGAGACATCGTGAAATAGCTCCAAGAGCAGTTTCAGCAAAGTCAACAAGTTCAGCAACAACAAACGGGATGACACGAACTACAAGAACATCAAGCGCAACAACATTAAGTGCAGCAACACAAATTTAAAAAAACCTGTGGCTAGGACCCAAAAATACAATAAAGGAATTTCGCCTGAGGAACGAATAACATGACGTGATGTCATTCATAAACTCTGTAGAAGCGGTAATACAACTCTGTGGAGACAATGAGCAGCTACTCCATATTGGAATCATCATGGTAGCCAACGAAAAAATGAACAAACAAGCAGCTTTTCACGTCCAGGAATTGGGCTACACCCAAGCTGGGACAGTATAAAACAAAAACTGAGAGAACGAATAAGGCCAAGGACTACCTACGAGGAAGTGTTCAATAAATGTAGATGCCAAAAACATACCAACAAAATACTCTTTATTAAAAGCACTCGATGACGACAGAGCTATTAATAATAGGATTAGCAGACAAGATACTCGCCAGGGAAAAAATCCACCCTATCAAAATACTAACAATAATTAAATGAACTAATCCAAATACCAAACGTTCTAATTACCCAAACAATGGGGAGAAGGGACCATCGCGACAAACCAATAATAATCAACATGGAATTAATTCCACTCAAACAAGGAATACACGAATGACTCTAGACAGCAACAATAGTAGGACGATACCAAATACATGGAAGTCGAAACACTACAAGAAGCACCATAGGAAGATGACGTAAATTTTTTAACATCGTCTCAACCTGAAGATTACACATAATAAGTATTACAATAGGGAAAAGAAGAATCAGGAGTTTGATAGACACTGTCTCTACTACTAGGATTCTCAAAAAAAGCGATTTAACGAACCAATTTACCCCAACACAAGCCCTGTTTTTATAAAACCCTTAATGAAATAAATGTAGTAAAGCATATAGTAACAATCATGTTACCCTCAAATGAAAGCTGATAGAATTAAAAATCAATAACTTTTCAAGAATTATCTGCCAAAATTTTTTAACACCACTTTGGGCACATATAGCTAGTGAAGAGAGATACGTAGTTATATTAGGAAACAAATTGTATTTCAAAGAATTACCCATCGGATGTCGAAATATCTGTACCTTACATCCTATAGAGGATAATGAAATAACAAAAAACTTCAAATTAAACTATTTCAATGGAGAAGAAAAAGAAGCAACCCTATGGCTGCTCAAAGACATTAGAAGATTTATTTTTCAAGGACGGTGGAGTATTATCAGTAACAATCGATACACCCCACCAAATAATAACAACCACTGATAAACCAATACTCTAAAATATATAGGTACCCACAAATACACGAAAAAGAAATCGAAACCAAGATTCACGAAATGCTAAAACATAACATTATCAAGTAGAGCAAGATCCTGGGAACCCCGACCAATAACCGCCTTTTCAACGTGGTCAGGTCATTATGAATTCATTTGAATGTCCTTCGGGTTGAAAAAACGCCCCATCTTTCAACGAATGATGAACACAGTTCTCAAAGATCAAATAAATAAGATATGCGTTGTCTATATGGACGACATACTGGTATTTAGCACCTCATTACAGAAGCATATCGCCAATTTAAAAAGCATATTTCGGTCCTTAAGAAAAGCCAAACTAAAAATTCGAGTGGATAAATGCGAGTTTTTACAAAAGAAAACTGAATTCCTCAATAACCAACCAGGGAATAAAGCCTAACCCTCAAAAAGTGTCAATCATTCAAAATCTGAAAATCCCAACTATCCAAAAGAAAATTAAAACATTCCTTGGAATGACAGGTTTTTATCGAATGTTCGTAAACAAAATGTTCTAAAATAGCCTACCCAATGACCCGTTACCTTAAGAAAAACCAAACTGTAAACACAAACGATCCCAATTTCACCTCAGCTTTTGAAAAACTAAACGATATTATAACGACTTCCCCCATATTGAGATACTCAAATTTCGAAAAGACATTCACTATAACAACTAATTCAAGCAACTCCGCAATTGGGGCCGTTCTTTCTCAGGAAGGACACCCAAGTACCTTCGCATCGAGACCTCTCAATAAGCACGAAACCAACTACGCTACGGTCGAAAAGGAATTGCTTCCAATCATATGGGTACTTCCGACCATACGTGTTCGGCACAGATTTTATTCTAGAAAGCGACCATCAGCCATTAAAGTGGATAATGTCAAAGTACGGTGGCAAAGACATAAGCGCCAGACTACAAAGATTGCTGTCAATCTAGGTGAGTCCACATTTAACCTAGAATACATAAAAGGAAAAACGAATACCACTGCCGACTTTTTAAGTAGAATAAAACACGATGTAATAAACACAATCGCTGAAATAGAAAAATATTATATTCTATAAGACCTTTTTAAAGACATAGACATCAACAATGGTGAAGATGACGCCAATGACTCAGTAGAAGTTCAAACGGCTCATTTTCAAAAAGAAGATTTTAACGACCATATGAAAATTTTAGACACTGTATTAAACCGATACCCAATACAGATCAACTGGGAGAAACGAGTAAATTCAATGAATATATTTGGGAACAAACAAATCTACATTGACACAAATAACGTACTAAACATAATACGAATGGAAATAGTAAAACGCAAAATAGGTATGTACTCATATCTCAACGACCACGAGTACAACAAAGTGCAGAAAATCCATGCAAACGAATACACTAGAAACTCCTATATTAAAATGGTTAAATGAACAAAACACGCAACAGACGTCGAAGACTCCGACGATCTCGACAAACAAATAGCCCTTTTTCATAAGAACGAAAGCGGCCACTGTGGCATAGTCGCAACGTTTGAAGAACTGAAGTCGAATATTTATAACCCTGAACTAAAGGAGCACATACACGAAATCGTCAACAACTGCGATATATGTTCAGAGGGTAAAGACGATAGGAATTCAATCAAAAACAAATTCACTAACACAGAAACACCAAAGACAACGAAAGAGATTGTCCATATTGTTACCTATGTAAATAGTAAACAATCTTTCATTGTCTTCATAGACAAGTTCTTCAGACATGCAGTTTGTCTACCACTACCACATATAAACAACCGAACAAAAATAGAGCATATCCAACAATATATTGCAATCAAAGGCAAGGCAGAGAAATTTGTCTTCGACAATGAATTCAACTCTACAAACGTCAGGGAATTTTTAGAAACGGAGGGCATAAAATACCAGCCAACTAAGCCAAACAGTCACACAGGAATCACTGATGTGGAAAGGCTTAACAACACCCTGACACAAAAGATAAGGACACTATACTTAGAAAACAAGGTCCCCATAGTGTCTCAGATAAACCGGGTAGTGAGCTACTACAATAACACATGTCATAGTATTCTCAGTATTCTCAAATTCCTGACAAAATAGGTATACCGGAAATTCGTTTCGATCATGTGCACCTAGACATTGTCGTCTTGCCTCCGGTAAATGGTTTCCGTTACTGTTTGACCATGAGCGACATGTTCTCACGTTGGCCAGAAGCAGTACCCCTGAAAGATATTTCCGCTTCAACCGTAGCATCGGAGTTCTGGAATCACTGGGTTTCACGATTCGATTGCCCAATACCATTACAACGGACCAAGGAGCACAGTTCGATTCGGCACTCTTCAAAGCTTTAACGGCCTTTCTGGGCAGCGAGCACATCCACATGACAGTATACCATCCGCAGTCTAACGGCATGGTTGAACGTTGGCACAGCTCATTAAAAGCGGCCTTAATGAGCCATGCAGGCACGCCGTGAACTGAACTTTTACCACCCGTACTACTGAGCCTCAGAACTTGTTACAAAGAAGACCTAGGAGAATCTGCGTCGGAACTTTTGTATGGCACGTACGTCCGGTTGCCTAATGAGTTTTACGATGACGTGGACAAACCAGGTAAGATACTGGATTCGCCGTCAAGTTTCGAGAGATTATGAAAAAAGTACGCCCATCACCAGCAGTGCGTATTCTAACAAGCATGTTCACACAGCTCCTGAGAACTGATGCTGGTCGTCAACCATTAGAATCACCGTACACGGGACCCTACGAAGTAGTCGGACGACCTACTGACCGTGTTTTCAGAACGTCTCTATAGAACGTTTCTATAGAACGTCTCAAGCCGGCTTTCCTCCTTAAATAAGATCAATCTTACCTCGATCCGCCTCTCAGGACATATGAACGCCGACCGATTGCGAACCGGCCTCTGGAAGGGGGATAGCTTTGGCGACATCAGCGGACACCTGACAGATAAGTGTGCAATTGAGACGTTCATAGCGACAAGCTAGAATTTCGTTGACTCATCTCTAACTCCTGAGACAGAAAACACATCGCTACTAATAACCGTATGACGACGCGCTTGTATATAATTGTTTTAAATAATTAATTTTGTATTCTCTAATAAAGTGTTATGTTTATTATACACTAAAATCCTATGGCTTATAAATAAACTTCTAATACTGCGATGTGTTATTTTATTTATCACCCATGTATTTATTTATTACTTTTAATAACCTAAAGCCAACTGTATGTGTTGTTAATGTGGTGGTTTATTGCGTAGATTTTTTATCATTAGTGTTGAATAATCGTTGATTCACTGCTAAGTAGTTAAGGGAGCAGTGTTGCTAGGTCGTCCTTATTGACGCTGTTGTCCGATAGGTGGCTGTTAATGTCGCCACAATCCTACAGCTGAACGCTATAATGTTTGAATGAAACACGATAAATTCAATGGTTTAGTTTCATTTACATACGCGTGCTTTTTTGGCTTCTTTCAATTCCAAGTTATTTTGTCACGGAGACAAGAACAAAAAGATTTAGCGCAGTCGTCGACTAACGCTCATATCGTACTCAGTGAACTCGGCTCTTCTTTTTCGCATGTCAGTGAAAATATCCGCGCGGTTGTTGTAGTCACCAATTTTTTTCTCTTCTTGTTCTCGTCTCGTATTCTGCCACACACGCAAAAACCTCAAAACTAGTGTATCACAACATCATGCCCCCAGGCCACAAAAACATCGGGGCCAATCGCTTTGAGGCCCTTAGCGATAGCCCCAAATCAAAAAGGAAAAAAGCTATGCCTTTAGCAGAAGCCTTCCCGGAATTACCAACGGTAAAACTTCCAAACCCCAAATACATTGTCATGTCCACTGAAGACACTGAAATGTCTCTCTCAAGCTATTCGTGTTTCGCAGTACAAAGAGCAATTAAGCTTATTTGTAATAAAGTGCTGAACATCACCACTCTCCGCGATGGAAACCTATTAATATTTGTTGAAAATCCATCAATTTCTGAAAAATGTATTGCAGCCAAAGAACTACACGGGATCGGCAAGGTTAAAACCTAACTCCACAGCAATCTCAACTCATGCAAGGGCATTGTTGTTTCTTAACAAGGTGTAGTAGGCATATACAAATTTCCACGGCAAATCCGTTCCAACGGGAGTGGTTCAGCTCACTTTCGACTTATATAACCATCCAAGTAAAATTAGTATATCTTGGAACACAGTCCGCGTAAGTGAATATTTCCCCAACCCGATGCGATGCAAGAATTGCCAATGAAATGGACACACTTCAAAGTTTTGCAAAAACTTGCGTAAACTGCAACCTTCCGCCGCACGATCCAATTGCTTGCTGACGTACTCTCTGTGCAAATTTTACAGGAGAGAATTTAGCCAACAACGCAGACTGCTCTAAATACCCAGATTCGAGAGAAATACTAAAGATAAAGATAAAAGAAAAATTTTCTTTATATGAAGCAAAAGCAAAATTCTATCAAAAACCTTCTTCACCTCTCCCTAAAACACAATCCCACTCCGAAACTGCGTCTTTTCAAACCACCTCCACCGACTCCACTTTCAAACCAAACGCAAACATTGTTGACATCCCCACTACCTCTCTAAACGCTTCTCAACCTGTACCTAAAACTCAAACCCACTCAAAAACTGTATCTCCCATAACCACTCCCTCCGTCAAAACTTTAAATCCATATGCAAACCACAGCACACGTAACTTAAAAACAACTATTCCCTCAAACAATACAATACAACTCAACAAAAACACAAACAACGATGATATCCCCACTACCTCACTAAACGCTAATGCAACAAAGCGTACTTCAAAACACACATACAAACAAAAACAACAAAAACAATAAACGCTGCAAATAACAGTACACTTACAACTTCGAACTTGACAATGACTTTTAATGACGTACGCAATCGCAATGACTGGTCTCATTGAAGGGGCTAACATTAGAAGAGAAAGACTAGTCAAAATACCACAAATTAATAAACTCCCTTCGATATTCTAATTGTGATGCTCAACCCAACTGAGTGTAACATGAAATATTATGCTTACAAATATTAGTCTTTCTCTTCTTTTTAATAAAAATAAACCTGAAATATTACCATCCATAAAAAGTCGATTTAACCACAATTGCAAAACACTTCACACTTTCAATTATTCTCTTCACCATTTTCTTATATTCCGCGTGGGAGCATAGGGATTCTACGAGAACTCTCCATCTCACTCTGTTTTGCGCAATTCGTTTGGCTTCTTCCCATGAGGTGTTTTTCATGGATAGCTCTTTATTTATTGATCTGCGCCAAGTTTCTTTCGGTCTTCCAACTCGCCTGTGGCCTTGCGGATTCTACTCCAAGGCCATTCTGGTGGTGCTGTTGAGAGGTTTCCTAAGTGTGTGTCCGATCCATTTCCAATTGCGGCGGCGAATTTGGGTGTAAATGGGTTCCTCGCCACAGCGGTTCAGCAGATCATACTTGGAGATTCTGTTGGGCCAGAATATCCCTGCAATGACCCGAAGGCATCTGTTTATGAATGTTTGCAGTATATTGTTGATCTGCTTAGTAGTGAGCCGTGTTTCGCTTTCGTATACTAGGACTGTCTTTACGCACGAGTTGAACATCCTTAATTTTGTTGATTCTGAAAGCTGTCGACTTTTCCAAATCTTGTATAAACGACCGAAAATTGAGCGTGCCTTAGATAGTCTAGCCTTGACGTCTTCTGTTGTGCCACCACTGCTTGAAATTGTCGTGCCCAGGAAGGAGAAATTATCCACGAATTCGATCTGTCTATCCAGAGGTGTTCCGCGTTGGCATTATTGAGTTTCATCGCCTTGGTCTTCTTTATATCGATTACCAGGCCGACTCTATTGGCATGACACACAAGATCGTTGACCTTGGTCTGCATATCGCTTCGGCGGTGGGAGAGCAAACATATGTTGTCCGCATAGTCGAAGTCTTCAAAATGTATGGTTAGGTTCCACATTATGCCGCGACTGGTGGTGCAAGTGCGATGCATGACTTCGCAAAGCACTACGTTGAAAAGCAGCTGGCGAGAGAGGGCATCCCTGCTTGACGCCGGTCGTTGTCTGAAACGGTGCACTGAGTTGGCCGTTGTGCAGTACCGATAGTTCGGCGTCTTCGTACAATTCGTGAACTAGCGCGATGATCTTTCGCGGTACTCCTTTGTTTGCCAGAGCAATTTCAGATTGCTGAGCGATTTAAGGAATCGAAAGCCTTTAGGAAATCGATGAACGCGAGGTAAAGCGACGATCGCCATTCCGCCGATTGCTCGGTTATTACGCGTAAGGTGTTGGCCTGGTCTCACGCAGCTCCTTTGTGGTCTAAATCCCCCTTGTTCGTCGCGGATCGTGGGCTCCAGTAGTTCCTGCATGCGTTCGAGCAGGACGCTGGCAAGGATCTTGTAGTTTGTGTTGAGCAGTGTTATCCCTCTCTAATTGTTGCAGTCTGTGGCTCCCCCTTTTTCGGTAATTTCACAATTATGCCTTTTTTCCGCGAGGCAGGCACGATTTCTGAGGACCAGCCGCGAGATATCAGTGGGTGAAGAATTTCAGCTATCCAATTGGGGTCTAGTTGGAGTAGTTCAGCTGGGAGGCCGTCTTGCCCTGCAGCTCTGTTGGCTTTTGGTTTCGCGATGGCTTTGCTGATTTCTTTGATATTGGGGGCTAAGGTGGAGATTCTCAGCGCCCTGCTGCTTGTTGCTGCTGTGTATTCGGTCCAGGTACTTTGGGGTGTTGATGGCGCCTATCTGATCTCTTCGTAATGCTCTTTCCATCGTTGGAGTTGCTCTGCTTCCCCTGTGAGAAGAGTGCCACGTTTATATCTCACAGTCTGATTTGTTTTGATCGAACAACCGGCGACCTACATAGTTAGTCTGTACAATGCTCGCATATTGTTCTACCTGGCTGCAATTTTCGCTTGTAGCGCGAAGTTTTCCAAGAGGCGTCGATTGTATCTTCTCTCTGATTTTTAACCTTCCCTACAGGCTAGCTTGTAGTCGCCGAGGAGGCTTATTTGTATGGAGTACAAAATATCTTCTCCGGTTCGCAGTGCCCAATTCCTTTGACAGGAATACCCTTCAACTGGTTGCGAATCTCCGGACTCTACAACCGTTAACAGGCTTAGGCCTGGTGTCGTGTATTCGACTGGCTTCGAATACAAGTACTTACTCGATACTTTTCATTCGATACCGAGTAAGTATGCGGATTCTGGGGGCCGCTTGTTTGGTTGCCTGTTATTACCAGCCTGCAAATGTCTAAACACCTGGGAGTTGTTTCGAGGCTGTTGGTTCAGCATCGTTCTCTATGATTGGTCACGATAGTAAACACGAAGTTTTCACTCGGACGGGTCTACCTCCATTGGGGTGGGTCGTCGGAATTATTTCCTGTTCGATTCCTCTGTTTTTTAGTGTAGTAGTGGGTCTTTCGCTGAGGAATCCCCTGGTTCTGTGGTCTGTTCCTATTGTTACTACTGTTGCTTCTGTTATTATTTTTTCCGTCATCGCTGGGTGCTGCGAAACTTGCAGGGAAGCGATAACGCTCGTCATTTGCTTCCACTTCTTGGGCTAAGGCCAAAGCGGTTGGTAAATCGGACGGACGTGCAGCGAGAAGAGTGCTGCCTAAAGATCTCTTCAACCCTGAAATGATACCCGCAAGGAATCCATTTTGTATTTTTCACATATTTGTGCGGCCATACCGCTTTCATACGACATTATTGTATTGTTACTTAAAATACTACTAAAATACTAAATACTAATAAAATACTTATATCGAGTATATATAAAATAAATGGACATAAAAACAATATATAAAGTGATGAAAAAAATAATAGAAACGCCTTGTTTTCTGTGTAACATTAAAATTTTATTCTGTAAAATAAATTATGTTTTAAATGTTATAATTTTTTTAACGTTTAGTGAAATTGGTTGTTGATTTGAAATGGAGTCCTCAACACCACGATGCACAGGGATCTTGCCGTGCCAAATGTTATGGAGGTGATTAATTCTCACAGCTGCCGCAATCACTACAGATTTTCATCACATTCAAATCCGCTGGCGTCCTCCCTTGCCAATATCTCATTGTCTTTTCGGCGCAATCAGCATAATTTTTAATTTAGTCTAAATCTAATTATTTTTTCACGAAATTTTATTTTTTTTTTTTAATCCGACAAATGTGTTATGCAGTTTACTGCGATAAATGTTATTCTCTAATTATAAAAAAAAAATTGAAGTATGGTGTAAATAACAACAAAGAAATGGACATTCGTAAATTTCAAAAAAAAAAAAATATAAAATTAATTTAATTTATTGGCCTTCGAAAAAAAGAAAATAGAAGCAAAAGACTTGATACGAATGAACATAAAATTTTTCTTGAATTGAAAGAATAAAATATCCCTTATTTTAACACACAAAGGCGGGGGATCTTCACGAAAGTATTATAGGTAACGCGGCGACCGCCCCGCCTCAAACCGTACTAATACAACTCCCGCCTTTAAGCTACAATCGAGATAAATCGTAGTACTACGAGTCCCGCCTTTAAACTAGAGTCGAGATAAATTGTAGTACTACGACTCCCGCCTTTAAGCTATAGTCGAGATAAATTGTAGTACTACGACTCCCGTCTTTAATGTGTTAATAATTTGTTGTGCCACCACGATTTTTCAAAACTTCGGCGCACCTATGACCCATGGAATCTACCAGTTTGTTGTTTTTGGACATAAACACACCAATATTTATTTTTAATATCCCCCATAGGTGTTCTATGGGATTAAGGTCTGGTAACTGTGAATGTCATTCCATCAAAGAAACTTTGTTTTCCTTAAACCATTTTATTGCAAGTTGCGAAGTGTGTTTTGGGTCATTATCTGGCATAAACTCCCACTTTAACGGCATTTCTTCCATGGCGTATGGTAACATGATACTATTAACTATGTTGATGTAGTCCGCAGCTCACATTTTACCTTTGATCTAATATATTGGACCAACACCCAAAGCAGAAAAACATCCCAATAGCATTATGTTGTCACTACCATGCTTAAGAGTTTTTATTGTGTGTTTTGGATCATGTGCACTATTTTTGGAGGGTCTAACTTTTTTGATTATGGTAATGTTAGGATTTTATAATATCTCAATACCATCAGTATACAAGGATCCTATTGTATTGCTTGTTTTGTGAGGTATATCTTTACGAATTAGAATACCGAGCGTTGCTCTGAAGACAGGGTGGTACTGAGGTTTTAGATATGGGCAATATATTGTTTGGGTGGAACAATGTTGATAGCATTTTGAGATGAGTTTCCATTTTAAAATGGGAAGGGACATTGAAATGACGAAGTAAAGCGTATATTATATGCAAGGATTGTTGGTTATTGTTTATTAATTAAAGTCCATTTTAATAGAGTCGTTTTACTTGTTTTTGAGATTGTGTAAAGAAGAGGAGAAAATATTTTATAAGTTTATATTTGAAGACGATTGTGGTGTGTGTGTGTTTTGAATGTCCAAATAAAGTGCAGAAATAGTGAGATTATGTTGAAAAGTAGTATGCGAGGTAACAACGCAGTTATTTTTGTTGTGTGGGTTAGGAGTGGTATGAGTAAGTGGAAGGGAGGAGGAAGCGGAAAATGTGATTGTGTTGTTATTGATTTATTCGATTATTGTTTTGTTCGGAATAACGTTATCGCTTTGGATGTTGGTTGTGCTTTGCTGTGTACAGTTGTTTGTTAATTCTGTATTAGCGTTATCGCTTTGTTCGTTGGCTGTGCTGAGGACAGAAGAGTAAGTAGCGGCGTTTACCGGTTTGCATGCTGTTGCTTTGTAAAGTTGTTTTGCTTCGCGCATAGTGCATTTGTGGGTTGTTTTGATTTAAAAAATTTTTTTTCCTGCATATATTTGCTGCATTGGCTTGAAGTGGCGGCACTTAGTTTGGTTACATGGCTTAGGAGAGTGTGGAGGGAGGCCACAGTTAGGGCATTCGGGAGGGTTTTTGCAGTGATTAGCGATATGGCCAAGGAGCTGACACGATTTACACCTCATGGTATTGGGTATATATTCCCGAATTGTCACAGAATGCCAAAATATATCGATCTTCGATGGTAGTGAGCAGCACTTTTTTGATACACCATCGAAATTTTTCATGTTTTTTTTAATACCCTTTACTTTTTGTGCGCTGAGTTCTTTGATGATCTCCTAGGTCGTGCCTTTGACGAAGTTAAGTATCTCATGTAGCTTACAGGACACCTCTCAGATTCCAGTTAACTCTTTGGTGCCAATAAACTTCTCCGCGTCGGATCACACCAATACCAGTAAATTGCCATCCCGAAGGTGGAAGATTGACACAATGTTTTTGGAGATTACAGTGAGGGCGCATGAACCGCGAAGCACGAGAAATCTAAAATCGTCTTGTCGTAAGTTTTCGATGCTCTGATTATATATTTTGGATTTTCCAGGAAGCTCCGGGATAGATTGTCTCCTTTTTTTCATAGGGTGGCTTTCGGAAAGCGGGGCGAACCGATTGCTCCCTAGGTTTGGAGGATTTGGGACCATCGCAAATAAACTAACTGTTTAAGGTCTGCTCCATCGGGAACGCGTAAAGAACGAAGAAAGGTGTAAAAAAGAGGTATGCAAAAAGCGCTGACCGCGTGGGACGAGTTTAAAGAAAAACTGATAAGAACAAGTTCTAAGCCTGCACGTCTGCACCGATCGGACGCATAATAGACAAGTCGACAATGTAGACAATATTTGCATTTATGCAATCGATTCATTTAAGAGTACCACTATTTTTTTCTTTTAATTTTATTTATTAAAAATTGAAAAACATAAACAATTCAGGTATCTTCATTCAAAATAGGTACATATACAATTTAGGGCAAAATATTAGAAAGATAAATTCATTAAATTCAAAATATGTATATAGGTATTTCAATGTCCATCTTCTTTAAATTTTTAAAGTTATCACAATATAATATAATAACTTTATAAATTTCAAAAAAGCGCAATTTAGATTACTTCATAAATAGAAAGACTTATAAAACATAAAATTCCAATATTTCAACATTTCGAATTTTAGATCTACAACCCTTTTAAAAAGACGATTAAAAGAAACCCTTATTGAAAGTATTCTGTATTTTTGGAAAGAAGTTCCTTTACGCGGCTTGTGGTAGGAGTGAAATGACGGAAAAGTCAAAAACCGTAACAACGTTGTTGTTGTATTTTGTAGTATTTTTTGCGCAAAGAGCGTAAAACCAAACAGCAGCAACAACAAAAACGGTAACAGCAAGACAACTTCCCGCAACTTCAAGCGGTCGTATTTGCGAAGAGAGAGAGAGAGAGAGAGAGAGAGTGGGTTTCATTTCGTTTGCGTGTGTACTCTACTCAACGCCGATCTCGCATATCAATTGGCATGCATGTCGCTGAGGCTTGGCTCTTATATTTTATATAAATATAAAATTTTATATAAATAAAAAATTATGTGCCTCAATTATGAAATATAATATGATTCCAAAAGTGAAACTGCTCATATATATATGTTGTTCGATTCGCACAGTCTTTCATATAAATTATAATCTAATAGCTAATCTAAGAGAAGATGAGCTATGAGTTTGCATTTTCTAACATAATATTAATTGTCAGCAAAGACAAAAGTTTTAGGAAAGGCAAGCGAGGTAGTCGAGGTGACGACGTTTTGTTGTGAAACATCTTTGTTTTCGATGGAATGATATTTTACATGCACGTCATTCGTGTAACATTCGAGCGTTGAGCCGAAGTTGTGAAACGAAAACGAAGCCGTTAGCTGTGAAAACAACAACAAGTACTTTTTGCTAAGCGCGCAATCCTTTGATTGAAGCAGAGAAACGAAAACAAAAATGATATCCTGTCAAAACAACAACAACAAGTGCATGTGTTGTTACTGAGAGAAGAAACCGTAACATAACGAAAGAGCATTACATAAGTAAAGTAAAGGATCACAAAAATGGACAATCGCGCAGTTCTCCGAATTGTTACTTTAAGTTATACATCACGAAGTGAGACATTAGCGTAAGTTTAAGGCCACAAAAAGTCATTGTAATATAATATAATGAGGAACTTCGTTCTTGTCGACGGTCCCCTGACCGCTTACTTTTTTTTTTTGTTTTGCTTTAAGGGAAGAGCCATTTTTACAATAACTTTTTAACATTATGTAAAGATAATGTAGAATAGAATCAATACCATTAGCATGGCAGTAAGTCTCAATACACAACATATTAGACATTTATGCGGAAAATGCAATTATGTGGGACTGCATTTAACCGGTATCCACTTTATTTGTTTATTTCCTGAAAAACAAAGGTGAAGTTTCGGAAAAAATTTTGGATTTAAAAAACATTGTGAAACGAGAGATGCGCAAAAAGCTTAAATTCCTTCGAGCAATAATAGTTGAGAATACGGTTTACATGAGGCTACACTAAAAGGCGAATGGTCGAGCACTCGTTGGTTACGTTGACGCAGATTGGGTCGACTCTGTCACTGACCGCAAATCTAATACTGGATATGTCTACTATCTAGCTGATATTCCAATATCCTGGAAATCAGAGAACCAGAGCACTGTAGTACGAAGTAGTACGGAGGACGAGTACATTGCATTATCATCAGCGATAAAGGCGGTAACATTGAGACGGCTTATCATCGAATTTTGTTACGGCATGGATGATAATCCAAGAGTCTTTTATGGGGACAACTTGAGTGTGCAACAACTGGCAAAAGATCCAGTATATCATACAAGGAACAACATGTTGATATAAGCTATCATCATGTTGAAGAAGTTGTCAATGAAGGACAAATTGTTGTAAAATATATCTTAAGAAATGAAATGATTGCTGATATTTTAGCCAAAAATTTGCCCAAGAAGAAAGATCAAGATTTTACAAGAATGTTAAATTTGAGTTAATGTATTTAAATATGGTTGCATTAAGAAAGGGAGTTAAAAAAGGAAATCACCGTCGAAATGAAAGGGTGGCTTGATAAATGCTTTCGGACGCTGCACCAGGAAAATTGTCCATTTTGACTGGTTTGCTAAATTTAATTTAATGATCCTGCGATGATAGTAAATATTAAAAAAGTCCAGGAAGTCCCCCTAGGAAATTTCGAAGAGACGGTCCCATATGCAAAGAAAGAAATACATTTTTCAGAAATATAATGCACCGTGTCACATGTCTTTGGCTACGATGGCCAAATTGCACGAATTACACTTCTATGCCCTGGGTCAGAAATACCACTGAAGGATCCTCTGGATCTGATCATTGCCACGTTTGCAGACGATACGGCCATCCTCGTCAGAAACAAGTGCATTTACGAAGCCACGGACTCACTGCAGCAATATTTATATTTTTGAAAACTGGACACGACGTTGGAACATTTGCATTAACAAAAACAAATATGTCAATGTGACGTACGCCTTACGACCGGATTTCTGTCCGGGAGTTTTCATTGAAAACCAGCTGCTGGAACACCATTCAGGTTACAAATACCTGGGTGTGTATTTGGATAGGCGGCTAACTTTCAAGACGCATATTTCAAGTATCACGAAATCCTTAAGACAGAGGATTGGTAAATTGCCTTGGCTTTTAACTAACAGGAATAAATTGTCCTTGGGAAATAAGGTGAACATTTACAAAACCATAATTGCTCCTGCTTGGCGATACGGTTTGCAGGTGTATGGCATAACAGCGAAGTCAAACATCACGAAGGTGAGAGTACTGCAGGCCAAGACATTGCGAATGCTTACTGGTGCCCCTTGGTTCATGCGAACGGCGGACCTTGAAAACGACTTAAAAATACCGAAAATTGGCGATGTGATAAATCGGCAGGCCAAAATATATATAGAGACGTTAAAAAATCATCCAAATAAACTAGCAAGGCGCCTTCTAAAACGACGCAGAATGGGAGGAGTTAGGGCGGCGAGACGGCTGAGAAGATCGCACCCTGCCAATCTACGTAATAGATCCTTTTAATACACAATACTATATCCCCACCTATTATTTAAGTTGTTTTTTTAATTTTTTTATATACAATTTAATTGAAGTTGTTCTAATAATAGAAAAATTAAATATAAAGGAAAAAAGAAAAACTCATACAGACTATGAGTACTCTAATGTTTTGACTCCAGTTTCAAGTAATTCAAATAAATCACAAACTCCATTTAAATCAAAAATGGAAAACAAACAAAAAAAAAAAACAAAAAAAAAATCTTATATGATTCGAACTTTCTAAACTTATATGTTACGAAATGCTTAAGACTTGTTTTTTAAATTTTAGGTGTATGTCCAGCGGAGTGGAATCGCCCCAAGAAACGACTTTGTGTTGTTTTGGTTACAGAAAATTCGAAGAGACATGATGTTGCTAGGGGGGCTTTGCGAAATATAGCCGGACAAAGTGGATATAACTTAGATAAAGTTCGTTTCGCCTACATATTTAAAGTAAGTATTTTCCACCACCAATTATGTGTTGATATAAACGTTATATTGTATGCAAAATTAAGGCAGTTTAATTGATATACAGTATTTTTAGTATCCAACTTACGAGCGAGCTACCAATAATGAAAAGCTTGCAGGCTTCAATAATATTTATTTATTTATTTTTTTTACAAAACTCAACTTCTTCCACAGCATTTTTAATATCGATTCTAAGTTGGGGTGTTTGTTTGTCTGTTTGTCTTATGACTATAGACTCCGACACCGTTTGACCGAACGCCACGAACGTTTGTATTATCAAATTTTTTTATGTGAAATCAATATTGCTTCATCAGTTTGCCGCTGATATGTATGCCAAATTCGAAATCGAAAGACTATCATCAAATAAAATAAATTTAAAAAAAAGTTGAATTCAAATCGATAAAATCAATCAGTGTGTTCCAAATTTGGTGTGGGAAAATAAATGCCAGTGAGGCTGTGAAATCAAAATATTATTGGGTGTACACGCGCAGTAAGGCAATAAGAGTATCGTTAAGTCAATGAGACTTTGGAACAGCGTAGTCAGCGTTTTGTGGCAATTCGAATAAGAGTTGACGAGTGGGATGATCAAATTACCACAAGAAAAGGAGTAGACAATTTTTTAGTATGTAATTAGTATTTAGATATATAAATGTCTAAAAGTGACTGAAAACACAAAGAAGGCGAACGAATGAACACAGAAGTAATATATATAGTTCGACTGCATAATCTACAATTATGTTATTCATTTCAGATAGGAAAAATCAAACCGACTATTTCGCAGGATTTCGGCATATTTTGACGATCTCAATTCTACTACATACTACTGCATACACGCGGTAGGCTTAACAACAAATAAAAACAAATAAAAATAAGTGGTCTGATTAAATGACAATATTTCCGGAGTGATTGTACTCTTAACCCCTTAAAATATTTCAGTTAACACTCTCCCTTTTTGAGGCACACAACCATGTATCAACATAGATGTGGGGCATTTGTTTAAGGGGCTTCACTATACGTAAAGCAGTGTTAAAGCAAAACAAAGTATGCCCTGTGGTGTCAAATTCAACTTTTTTTGTATGAATTCAAAGAATAAAGCTAGAGACTTAAAAATTGGCAGAACTGATTGTAATCGAATATAGAAAAATAGTTCAGTTATCAATTCTTTGATAAAATCAATTCTTTTTTTTCTGCACGAGTATACGCCAACGAGCATATAAACCAAAATTTTAATTATAAAATGGAGGCATGAAAGTTCTGCGAAGCACTGCAAGTCTGCTGTTTGTTTTACTGAACACGTGTTTTTTTTCTTCCGAAATATTATTTATATATTATTTAATTATATTTAGAATTATACGACAATTGATTTAAACATTTAAAGTAAACCATGGAAGCCTTTGTTTTATTTGAAAGTTTGGTCAATTGTAGTAACCACAAATGTATTCTTCATCTTAGCTGGCCATAACAACCCTATTGGGTCTCAGCCTGATGAATAATTTGCCTCCGAGCGGCCCTGCTTGGCATGCCTTCGCCAGTTGTTTATACCAAGATTTCAGGAGACGATGCTTCAGTCGTCTGGTCCTGCCAACTAGGGTTGATACGATACGAGTAAATACAAGTGCTTACTCGATACTATCGCTTATCAAGTACTTTTATCATAGATACTTTGGAACCGAGTACCAAGTAGTTATATATAAAAAGTACTCGTATCGATACTTGGTTGTCCATCATTATTGTCATTTTGAATTTTATGAAAATTCGGCCCTGGGCCAGTAAATATTCAATTGTCTTATGTCTTGTCGTATTTCCCAATTAGATAAGTCAATTTCTGTACATTTAGCGATTACAATTAGTACAATAATGGTATAAATATACATACATAAAGGAGAGCTGAAAGCCTCGACGCTAGTGCTCCTTATGGTAATTACTTATATTTAATAAAAAAAAAGATTATTTATTATTGACACTTAAGTATAAATTGAATCCCTGCATCGTGTGCTAGTCACCCACTACATCTACGTACGCGTACTCACATGCACAGAAAACAACAACAAAAGTCATAGCGAGTACGTCCACCGATAAAAACTATTGTGTTATTGTTTTCAGTGTGCTTGTTGTTTCTCGCAACAATTCTCGTCACTGTGAATGCAGACTTATATTTTTCTTTCAATAATATTTAGGAGAATGATTAAGGAACCTGAAGATTATGTCGTAGCAGACACAAGCATTTCATTTATTGGAAATCCGAAAAAAATATCGCAGTAGTATTTCACTACTAACCCCAAAGTCAAGAGAAGTCAAAGTCAAGATGGTCTTTTTAGGAATAGTCGGCAACAGACCCTTGATTTTATATCGAAGAATGGTTCAGAGACGTCACACAAGACCTTTGCGCACGCAATAGGGGCCTTCGTCAAGCCAAATTTCTTAGGTGCCCGGAAGCATCCCTTCAAACTTAAATCTTAGTAGGTCGGATATAAGACTATTTGTGGGGTACTTAACTGATCACCACCGCTAAAATTACCATCTGCACAAACTAGATTTGTGGCCCTCTCCAGAGTGTAGGTTCTGCCTAGAAGACGTAGAAACAAGTCTTCACATTCTATGCGAGTGTCCGGCGGTGGCCAGACTTCATCTGAACTTCCTGAAGCAGGACTCTGTGTCACCTGTTCTGATAAGGAACTCTTCGACAAAGAACCTGGCCTTTATTAAAAAGGTAGATTCTCTATTGTCTTAATAAGGGTTTTTTTATATTCCTTAATACTCCGTGTGGGAGAATAGGGCTTCTACGAGAACTCTCCATCTCAATCTGTTTTGCGCAATTCGTTTGGCTTCTTCCCATGAGGTGTTTTCCATGGATAGCTATATGGATCTGCGCCAAGTTTCTTTCGGTCTCCCAACTCGCCTGTGGCCTTGCGAATTCCACTCCAGGGCCATTCTGGTGATGCTGTTGCGTGGTTTCCTTAGTGCGTGTCCGATCCATTTCCACTTGCGGCGGCGAATTTGGGTGGAAATGGGCTCCTCGCCATAGCGGTTCAATAAATCATAGTTGGAGATTCTGTTGGGCCAGAATATCCGTGCAATGATACGAAGGCATCTGTTTATAAATGTCTGCAGTTTATATTTGATCTGCTTAGTAGTGTGCCATGTTTCGCTTCCGTAGGACCGACTTTACGCACGAGTTAAAGATCCTTAATTTTGTCGATTATGAAAGCTGTCGACTTTTCCAGATCTTGTATAAACGACCGAAAGTTGAGCGTGCCTTAGATAGTCTGGCCTTGACATCTTCTGTTGTGCCACCGCTGCTTGAAATTGTCGTGCTCAGGTAGGAGAAATTGTCCACGAATTCGATCTGTGTGTTGTCTATCCAGAGGTGTTCCGCGCTGGTATTGTTGAGTTTCATCGCCTTGGTCTTCTTTATATTGATTACCAGGTCGGATCTTTTGGCATGACACACGAGATCGTTGACCTTGGCCTGCATATCGCTTCGGCGCTGAGAGAGCAGACATATGTCGTCCGCATAGTCGATGTCTTCAAGATGTAAGGTTAGGTTCCACGTTATGCCGCGGCTGGTGGTGCGAGTGCGATGCATGACTTCGGCAAGCACTACATTGAAAAGCACTGGAGAGAGAGGGCATCCCTGCTTGACGCCGGTTGTTGTCTGAAACGGTGCACTGAGTTGTCCTTTGTGCAGTACCGATTGTTTAGCGTCTTCGTATAATTCGTGAAGTAGTGCGATGATCTTTTCAGAGCATTTCAGATTACTGAGCGATTTAAGGAATGGAAAGCCTTTAGGAAATCGATGAACGCGAGGTAAAGCGACGATCGCCATTCCACCGATTGCTCGCGTAAGGTGTTGGCCTGGTTCACGCAGCTCCTTTGTGATCTAAATCCTGCTTGTTCGTCGCGGATCGTGGGCTCGAGTAGTTCCTGCATGCGTTCGAGCAGGACGCTGGCAAGGATCTTTTAATTTGTGTTGAGCAGTGTTATCCCTCTTTCCCTTTTTTCGGTAATTTTACAATTATGCCTTTTTTGCACGAGGCAGGTACGATTTCTGAGGACCAGCCGCGAGATATCAGTGGGTGAAGAATTTCAGCTATCCAATTGGGGTCTAGTTGGAGTAGTTCAGCTGGGAGGCCGTCTTGCCCTGCAGCTCTGTTGGCTTTTGGTTTCGCGATGGCTTTGCTGATTTCTTTGATATTGGGGGCTAAGGTGGAGATTCTCAGCGCCCTGCTGCTTGTTGCTGCTGTGTATTCGGTCCAGGTACTTTGGGGTGTTGATGGCGCCTATCTGATCTCTTCGTAATGCTCTTTCCATCGTTGGAGTTGCTCTGCTTCCCCTGTGAGAAGAGTGCCACGTTTATATCTCACAGTCTGATTTGTTTTGATCGAACAACCGGCGACCTACATAGTTAGTCTGTACAATGCTCGCATATTGTTCTGCCTGGCTGCAATTTTCGCTTGTAGCGCGAAGTTTTCCAAGAGGCGTCGATTGTATCTTCTCTCTGATTTTTAACCTTCCCTACAGGCTAGCTTGTAGTCGCCGAGGAGGCTTATTTGTATGGAGTACAAAATATCTTCTCCGGTTCGCAGTGCCCAATTCCTTTGACAGGAATACCCTTCAACTGGTTGCGAATCTCCGGACTCTACAACCGTTAACAGGCTTAGGCCTGGTGTCGTGTATTCGACTGGCTTCGAATACAAGTACTTACTCGATACTTTTCATTCGATACCGAGTAAGTATGCGGATTCTGGGGGCCGCTTGTTTGGTTGCCTGTTATTACCAGCCTGCAAATGTCTAAACACCTGGGAGTTGTTTCGAGGCTGTTGGTTCAGCATCGTTCTCTATGATTGGTCACGATAGTAAACACGAAGTTTTCACTCGGACGGGTCTACCTCCATTGGGGTGGGTCGTCGGAATTATTTCCTGTTCGATTCCTCTGTTTTTTAGTGTAGTAGTGGGTCTTTCGCTGAGGAATCCCCTGGTTCTGTGGTCTGTTCCTATTGTTACTACTGTTGCTTCTGTTATTATTTTTTCCGTCATCGCTGGGTGCTGCGAAACTTGCAGGGAAGCGATAACGCTCGTCATTTGCTTCCACTTCTTGGGCTAAGGCCAAAGCGGTTGGTAAATCGGACGGACGTGCAGCGAGAAGAGTGCTGCCTAAAGATCTCTTCAACCCTGAAATGATACCCGCAAGGAATCCATTTTGTATTTTTCACATATTTGTGCGGCCATACCGCTTTCATACGACATTATTGTATTGTTACTTAAAATACTACTAAAATACTAAATACTAATAAAATACTTATATCGAGTATATATAAAATAAATGGACATAAAAACAATATATAAAGTGATGAAAAAAATAATAGAAACGCCTTGTTTTCTGTGTAACATTAAAATTTTATTCTGTAAAATAAATTATGTTTTAAATGTTATAATTTTTTTAACGTTTAGTGAAATTGGTTGTTGATTTGAAATGGAGTCCTCAACACCACGATGCACAGGGATCTTGCCGTGCCAAATGTTATGGAGGTGATTAATTCTCACAGCTGCCGCAATCACTACAGATTTTCATCACATTCAAATCCGCTGGCGTCCTCCCTTGCCAATATCTCATTGTCTTTTCGGCGCAATCAGCATAATTTTTAATTTAGTCTAAATCTAATTATTTTTTCACGAAATTTTATTTTTTTTTTTTAATCCGACAAATGTGTTATGCAGTTTACTGCGATAAATGTTATTCTCTAATTATAAAAAAAAAATTGAAGTATGGTGTAAATAACAACAAAGAAATGGACATTCGTAAATTTCAAAAAAAAAAAATATAAAATTAATTTAATTTATTGGCCTTCGAAAAAAAGAAAATAGAAGCAAAAGACTTGATACGAATGAACATAAAATTTTTCTTGAATTGAAAGAATAAAATATCCCTTATTTTAACACACAAAGGCGGGGGATCTTCACGAAAGTATTATAGGTAACGCGGCGACCGCCCCGCCTCAAACCGTACTAATACAACTCCCGCCTTTAAGCTACAATCGAGATAAATCGTAGTACTACGAGTCCCGCCTTTAAACTAGAGTCGAGATAAATTGTAGTACTACGACTCCCGCCTTTAAGCTATAGTCGAGATAAATTGTAGTACTACGACTCCCGTCTTTAATGTGTTAATAATTTGTTGTGCCACCACGATTTTTCAAAACTTCGGCGCACCTATGACCCATGGAATCTACCAGTTTGTTGTTTTTGGACATAAACACACCAATATTTATTTTTAATATCCCCCATAGGTGTTCTATGGGATTAAGGTCTGGTAACTGTGAATGTCATTCCATCAAAGAAACTTTGTTTTCCTTAAACCATTTTATTGCAAGTTGCGAAGTGTGTTTTGGGTCATTATCTGGCATAAACTCCCACTTTAACGGCATTTCTTCCATGGCGTATGGTAACATGATACTATTAACTATGTTGATGTAGTCCGCAGCTCACATTTTACCTTTGATCTAATATATTGGACCAACACCCAAAGCAGAAAAACATCCCAATAGCATTATGTTGTCACTACCATGCTTAAGAGTTTTTATTGTGTGTTTTGGATCATGTGCACTATTTTTGGAGGGTCTAACTTTTTTGATTATGGTAATGTTAGGATTTTATAATATCTCAATACCATCAGTATACAAGGATCCTATTGTATTGCTTGTTTTGTGAGGTATATCTTTACGAATTAGAATACCGAGCGTTGCTCTGAAGACAGGGTGGTACTGAGGTTTTAGATATGGGCAATATATTGTTTGGGTGGAACAATGTTGATAGCATTTTGAGATGAGTTTCCATTTTAAAATGGGAAGGGACATTGAAATGACGAAGTAAAGCGTATATTATATGCAAGGATTGTTGGTTATTGTTTATTAATTAAAGTCCATTTTAATAGAGTCGTTTTACTTGTTTTTGAGATTGTGTAAAGAAGAGGAGAAAATATTTTATAAGTTTATATTTGAAGACGATTGTGGTGTGTGTGTGTTTTGAATGTCCAAATAAAGTGCAGAAATAGTGAGATTATGTTGAAAAGTAGTATGCGAGGTAACAACGCAGTTATTTTTGTTGTGTGGGTTAGGAGTGGTATGAGTAAGTGGAAGGGAGGAGGAAGCGGAAAATGTGATTGTGTTGTTATTGATTTATTCGATTATTGTTTTGTTCGGAATAACGTTATCGCTTTGGATGTTGGTTGTGCTTTGCTGTGTACAGTTGTTTGTTAATTCTGTATTAGCGTTATCGCTTTGTTCGTTGGCTGTGCTGAGGACAGAAGAGTAAGTAGCGGCGTTTACCGGTTTGCATGCTGTTGCTTTGTAAAGTTGTTTTGCTTCGCGCATAGTGCATTTGTGGGTTGTTTTGATTTAAAAAATTTTTTTTCCTGCATATATTTGCTGCATTGGCTTGAAGTGGCGGCACTTAGTTTGGTTACATGGCTTAGGAGAGTGTGGAGGGAGGCCACAGTTAGGGCATTCGGGAGGGTTTTTGCAGTGATTAGCGATATGGCCAAGGAGCTGACACGATTTACACCTCATGGTATTGGGTATATATTCCCGAATTGTCACAGAATGCCAAAATATATCGATCTTCGATGGTAGTGAGCAGCACTTTTTTGATACACCATCGAAATTTTTCATGTTTTTTTTAATACCCTTTACTTTTTGTGCGCTGAGTTCTTTGATGATCTCCTAGGTCGTGCCTTTGACGAAGTTAAGTATCTCATGTAGCTTACAGGACACCTCTCAGATTCCAGTTAACTCTTTGGTGCCAATAAACTTCTCCGCGTCGGATCACACCAATACCAGTAAATTGCCATCCCGAAGGTGGAAGATTGACACAATGTTTTTGGAGATTACAGTGAGGGCGCATGAACCGCGAAGCACGAGAAATCTAAAATCGTCTTGTCGTAAGTTTTCGATGCTCTGATTATATATTTTGGATTTTCCAGGAAGCTCCGGGATAGATTGTCTCCTTTTTTTCATAGGGTGGCTTTCGGAAAGCGGGGCGAACCGATTGCTCCCTAGGTTTGGAGGATTTGGGACCATCGCAAATAAACTAACTGTTTAAGGTCTGCTCCATCGGGAACGCGTAAAGAACGAAGAAAGGTGTAAAAAAGAGGTATGCAAAAAGCGCTGACCGCGTGGGACGAGTTTAAAGAAAAACTGATAAGAACAAGTTCTAAGCCTGCACGTCTGCACCGATCGGACGCATAATAGACAAGTCGACAATGTAGACAATATTTGCATTTATGCAATCGATTCATTTAAGAGTACCACTATTTTTTTCTTTTAATTTTATTTATTAAAAATTGAAAAACATAAACAATTCAGGTATCTTCATTCAAAATAGGTACATATACAATTTAGGGCAAAATATTAGAAAGATAAATTCATTAAATTCAAAATATGTATATAGGTATTTCAATGTCCATCTTCTTTAAATTTTTAAAGTTATCACAATATAATATAATAACTTTATAAATTTCAAAAAAGCGCAATTTAGATTACTTCATAAATAGAAAGACTTATAAAACATAAAATTCCAATATTTCAACATTTCGAATTTTAGATCTACAACCCTTTTAAAAAGACGATTAAAAGAAACCCTTATTGAAAGTATTCTGTATTTTTGGAAAGAAGTTCCTTTACGCGGCTTGTGGTAGGAGTGAAATGACGGAAAAGTCAAAAACCGTAACAACGTTGTTGTTGTATTTTGTAGTATTTTTTGCGCAAAGAGCGTAAAACCAAACAGCAGCAACAACAAAAACGGTAACAGCAAGACAACTTCCCGCAACTTCAAGCGGTCGTATTTGCGAAGAGAGAGAGAGAGAGAGAGAGAGAGTGGGTTTCATTTCGTTTGCGTGTGTACTCTACTCAACGCCGATCTCGCATATCAATTGGCATGCATGTCGCTGAGGCTTGGCTCTTATATTTTATATAAATATAAAATTTTATATAAATAAAAAATTATGTGCCTCAATTATGAAATATAATATGATTCCAAAAGTGAAACTGCTCATATATATATGTTGTTCGATTCGCACAGTCTTTCATATAAATTATAATCTAATAGCTAATCTAAGAGAAGATGAGCTATGAGTTTGCATTTTCTAACATAATATTAATTGTCAGCAAAGACAAAAGTTTTAGGAAAGGCAAGCGAGGTAGTCGAGGTGACGACGTTTTGTTGTGAAACATCTTTGTTTTCGATGGAATGATATTTTACATGCACGTCATTCGTGTAACATTCGAGCGTTGAGCCGAAGTTGTGAAACGAAAACGAAGCCGTTAGCTGTGAAAACAACAACAAGTACTTTTTGCTAAGCGCGCAATCCTTTGATTGAAGCAGAGAAACGAAAACAAAAATGATATCCTGTCAAAACAACAACAACAAGTGCATGTGTTGTTACTGAGAGAAGAAACCGTAACATAACGAAAGAGCATTACATAAGTAAAGTAAAGGATCACAAAAATGGACAATCGCGAAGTTCTCCGAATTGTTACTTTAAGTTATACATCACGAAGTGAGACATTAGCGTAAGTTTAAGGCCACAAAAAGTCATTGTAATATAATATAATGAGGAACTTCGTTCTTGTCGACGGTCCCCTGACCGCTTACTTTTTTTTTTTGTTTTGCTTTAAGGGAAGAGCCATTTTTACAATAACTTTTTAACATTATGTAAAGATAATGTAGAATAGAATCAATACCATTAGCATGGCAGTAAGTCTCAATACACAACATATTAGACATTTATGCGGAAAATGCAATTATGTGGGACTGCATTTAACCGGTATCCACTTTATTTGTTTATTTCCTGAAAAACAAAGGTGAAGTTTCGGAAAAAATTTTGGATTTAAAAAACATTGTGAAACGAGAGATGCGCAAAAAGCTTAAATTCCTTCGAGCAATAATAGTTGAGAATACGGTTTACATGAGGCTACACTAAAAGGCGAATGGTCGAGCACTCGTTGGTTACGTTGACGCAGATTGGGTCGACTCTGTCACTGACCGCAAATCTAATACTGGATATGTCTACTATCTAGCTGATATTCCAATATCCTGGAAATCAGAGAACCAGAGCACTGTAGTACGAAGTAGTACGGAGGACGAGTACATTGCATTATCATCAGCGATAAAGGCGGTAACATTGAGACGGCTTATCATCGAATTTTGTTACGGCATGGATGATAATCCAAGAGTCTTTTATGGGGACAACTTGAGTGTGCAACAACTGGCAAAAGATCCAGTATATCATACAAGGAACAACATGTTGATATAAGCTATCATCATGTTGAAGAAGTTGTCAATGAAGGACAAATTGTTGTAAAATATATCTTAAGAAATGAAATGATTGCTGATATTTTAGCCAAAAATTTGCCCAAGAAGAAAGATCAAGATTTTACAAGAATGTTAAATTTGAGTTAATGTATTTAAATATGGTTGCATTAAGAAAGGGAGTTAAAAAAGGAAATCACCGTCGAAATGAAAGGGTGGCTTGATAAATGCTTTCGGACGCTGCACCAGGAAAATTGTCCATTTTGACTGGTTTGCTAAATTTAATTTAATGATCCTGCGATGATAGTAAATATTAAAAAAGTCCAGGAAGTCCCCCTAGGAAATTTCGAAGAGACGGTCCCATATGCAAAGAAAGAAATACATTTTTCAGAAATATAATGCACCGTGTCACATGTCTTTGGCTACGATGGCCAAATTGCACGAATTACACTTCTATGCCCTGTTCACGCACGACATGCCCACTGGGTCAGAAATACCACTGAAGGATCCTCTGGATCTGATCATTGCCACGTTTGCAGACGATACGGCCATCCTCGTCAGAAACAAGTGCATTTACGAAGCCACGGACTCACTGCAGCAATATTTATATTTTTGAAAACTGGACACGACGTTGGAACATTTGCATTAACAAAAACAAATATGTCAATGTGACGTACGCCTTACGACCGGATTTCTGTCCGGGAGTTTTCATTGAAAACCAGCTGCTGGAACACCATTCAGGTTACAAATACCTGGGTGTGTATTTGGATAGGCGGCTAACTTTCAAGACGCATATTTCAAGTATCACGAAATCCTTAAGACAGAGGATTGGTAAATTGCCTTGGCTTTTAACTAACAGGAATAAATTGTCCTTGGGAAATAAGGTGAACATTTACAAAACCATAATTGCTCCTGCTTGGCGATACGGTTTGCAGGTGTATGGCATAACAGCGAAGTCAAACATCACGAAGGTGAGAGTACTGCAGGCCAAGACATTGCGAATGCTTACTGGTGCCCCTTGGTTCATGCGAACGGCGGACCTTGAAAACGACTTAAAAATACCGAAAATTGGCGATGTGATAAATCGGCAGGCCAAAATATATATAGAGACGTTAAAAAATCATCCAAATAAACTAGCAAGGCGCCTTCTAAAACGACGCAGAATGGGAGGAGTTAGGGCGGCGAGACGGCTGAGAAGATCGCACCCTGCCAATCTACGTAATAGATCCTTTTAATACACAATACTATATCCCCACCTATTATTTAAGTTGTTTTTTTAATTTTTTTATATACAATTTAATTGAAGTTGTTCTAATAATAGAAAAATTAAATATAAAGGAAAAAAGAAAAACTCATACAGACTATGAGTACTCTAATGTTTTGACTCCAGTTTCAAGTAATTCAAATAAATCACAAACTCCATTTAAATCAAAAATGGAAAACAAACAAAAAAAAAAAACAAAAAAAAAATCTTATATGATTCGAACTTTCTAAACTTATATGTTACGAAATGCTTAAGACTTGTTTTTTAAATTTTAGGTGTATGTCCAGCGGAGTGGAATCGCCCCAAGAAACGACTTTGTGTTGTTTTGGTTACAGAAAATTCGAAGAGACATGATGTTGCTAGGGGGGCTTTGCGAAATATAGCCGGACAAAGTGGATATAACTTAGATAAAGTTCGTTTCGCCTACATATTTAAAGTAAGTATTTTCCACCACCAATTATGTGTTGATATAAACGTTATATTGTATGCAAAATTAAGGCAGTTTAATTGATATACAGTATTTTTAGTATCCAACTTACGAGCGAGCTACCAATAATGAAAAGCTTGCAGGCTTCAATAATATTTATTTATTTATTTTTTTTACAAAACTCAACTTCTTCCACAGCATTTTTAATATCGATTCTAAGTTGGGGTGTTTGTTTGTCTGTTTGTCTTATGACTATAGACTCCGACACCGTTTGACCGAACGCCACGAACGTTTGTATTATCAAATTTTTTTATGTGAAATCAATATTGCTTCATCAGTTTGCCGCTGATATGTATGCCAAATTCGAAATCGAAAGACTATCATCAAATAAAATAAATTTAAAAAAAAGTTGAATTCAAATCGATAAAATCAATCAGTGTGTTCCAAATTTGGTGTGGGAAAATAAATGCCAGTGAGGCTGTGAAATCAAAATATTATTGGGTGTACACGCGCAGTAAGGCAATAAGAGTATCGTTAAGTCAATGAGACTTTGGAACAGCGTAGTCAGCGTTTTGTGGCAATTCGAATAAGAGTTGACGAGTGGGATGATCAAATTACCACAAGAAAAGGAGTAGACAATTTTTTAGTATGTAATTAGTATTTAGATATATAAATGTCTAAAAGTGACTGAAAACACAAAGAAGGCGAACGAATGAACACAGAAGTAATATATATAGTTCGACTGCATAATCTACAATTATGTTATTCATTTCAGATAGGAAAAATCAAACCGACTATTTCGCAGGATTTCGGCATATTTTGACGATCTCAATTCTACTACATACTACTGCATACACGCGGTAGGCTTAACAACAAATAAAAACAAATAAAAATAAGTGGTCTGATTAAATGACAATATTTCCGGAGTGATTGTACTCTTAACCCCTTAAAATATTTCAGTTAACACTCTCCCTTTTTGAGGCACACAACCATGTATCAACATAGATGTGGGGCATTTGTTTAAGGGGCTTCACTATACGTAAAGCAGTGTTAAAGCAAAACAAAGTATGCCCTGTGGTGTCAAATTCAACTTTTTTTGTATGAATTCAAAGAATAAAGCTAGAGACTTAAAAATTGGCAGAACTGATTGTAATCGAATATAGAAAAATAGTTCAGTTATCAATTCTTTGATAAAATCAATTCTTTTTTTTCTGCACGAGTATACGCCAACGAGCATATAAACCAAAATTTTAATTATAAAATGGAGGCATGAAAGTTCTGCGAAGCACTGCAAGTCTGCTGTTTGTTTTACTGAACACGTGTTTTTTTTCTTCCGAAATATTATTTATATATTATTTAATTATATTTAGAATTATACGACAATTGATTTAAACATTTAAAGTAAACCATGGAAGCCTTTGTTTTATTTGAAAGTTTGGTCAATTGTAGTAACCACAAATGTATTCTTCATCTTAGCTGGCCATAACAACCCTATTGGGTCTCAGCCTGATGAATAATTTGCCTCCGAGCGGCCCTGCTTGGCATGCCTTCGCCAGTTGTTTATACCAAGATTTCAGGAGACGATGCTTCAGTCGTCTGGTCCTGCCAACTAGGGTTGATACGATACGAGTAAATACAAGTGCTTACTCGATACTATCGCTTATCAAGTACTTTTATCATAGATACTTTGGAACCGAGTACCAAGTAGTTATATATAAAAAGTACTCGTATCGATACTTGGTTGTCCATCATTATTGTCATTTTGAATTTTATGAAAATTCGGCCCTGGGCCAGTAAATATTCAATTGTCTTATGTCTTGTCGTATTTCCCAATTAGATAAGTCAATTTCTGTACATTTAGCGATTACAATTAGTACAATAATGGTATAAATATACATACATAAAGGAGAGCTGAAAGCCTCGACGCTAGTGCTCCTTATGGTAATTACTTATATTTAATAAAAAAAAAGATTATTTATTATTGACACTTAAGTATAAATTGAATCCCTGCATCGTGTGCTAGTCACCCACTACATCTACGTACGCGTACTCACATGCACAGAAAACAACAACAAAAGTCATAGCGAGTACGTCCACCGATAAAAACTATTGTGTTATTGTTTTCAGTGTGCTTGTTGTTTCTCGCAACAATTCTCGTCACTGTGAATGCAGACTTATATTTTTCTTTCAATAATATTTAGGAGAATGATTAAGGAACCTGAAGATTATGTCGTAGCAGACACAAGCATTTCATTTATTGGAAATCCGAAAAAAATATCGCAGTAGTATTTCACTACTAACCCCAAAGTCAAGAGAAGTCAAAGTCAAGATGGTCTTTTTAGGAATAGTCGGCAACAGACCCTTGATTTTATATCGAAGAATGGTTCAGAGACGTCACACAAGACCTTTGCGCACGCAATAGGGGCCTTCGTCAAGCCAAATTTCTTAGGTGCCCGGAAGCATCCCTTCAAACTTAAATCTTAGTAGGTCGGATATAAGACTATTTGTGGGGTACTTAACTGATCACCACCGCTAAAATTACCATCTGCACAAACTAGATTTGTGGCCCTCTCCAGAGTGTAGGTTCTGCCTAGAAGACGTAGAAACAAGTCTTCACATTCTATGCGAGTGTCCGGCGGTGGCCAGACTTCATCTGAACTTCCTGAAGCAGGACTCTGTGTCACCTGTTCTGATAAGGAACTCTTCGACAAAGAACCTGGCCTTTATTAAAAAGGTAGATTCTCTATTGTCTTAATAAGGGTTTTTTTATATTCCTTAATACTCCGTGTGGGAGAATAGGG
>JAWNKX010000507.1:0-43864 GCA_035041755.1 Cacoxenus indagator
GGAAGTTCCGTTAGTTTCGCCCCTAAAATTGTCAATTTGTTTTTTTACAATTATTATCGAGCGAAATTTAATTAGACTAAATTAATTAATTAAATTGCCTCTCTAAAGGCAGTCGTGTTTAATCGTCGAAAAAAATCAGTTGCAAAGATAATGTGTGGTTTTTCACTTGGTTTTATTGAATAAGTTATACAAAAATATAAAACTGCTTGATTATCCACTTCTTTTAATTTTGGTAAAGGATAAACACTGTATGTTACAAAAACACTCTCATGACGAATAGGCAAATCGTGATTTAGATCAATCGTTCGGCTTCGGTGGACAATGTGGTCACATTGAACAAAAAGTACAACAAATTTTCACTGGCCCTAATAGACTGGTCTGGAAGAAAATAACATCAAAGCCAGTGTTGTCTGCATTTTAAAGAGTGGCTATGTTGAACTTTGTATAAAAACATCTCGTGACAAAAAGTTTGTTTTCGGATGAAAAAAAAAAACAAACTTTATACCTTGATGGACCAGATTTGTCTCTATTTAAAAGGTCCAGAGCGTCTTTCCACCAAGCGAAACTGATGATAAGCTGCGTTCAGCTTTAATAATAGAGCCCGTATTCAAAAGATCCAGACGAATTACTTCCGAAATTATTACATTATTAGACGAAGTCTTAATAAACTTTTTGTAGAGTCAAACTAACGGAGATGTCACTTTCCAGGAAGACAACGTTCCAATATACGTATCACGTGCCAGTTGTGAGTGGTTTTTGAAGAAAGAACTAAGCATATTGGACTAGCTACCGCGACCTCGGGAATTGAATTCCATTGAAAATATGTGCTGAAGTCTGCCTAGACGTGTTTATGCCGTGTTTGTCTCAAAAGGACAAACACGGCAAAGGAGAGCTTAAAAAATATGCTTAAAAAATATGGAAGGATGAAACACTATAATTTAGTGGTGGTGATGGACGAGATGTTAGGATTAAGAACGTAGAGAAATATAAAAAAAGGTAAAGACCCTCGAGAGGAATAAATGAAAATAAACAAGGCAGTGTCTGATTACATTCAAATTGGTGAATGACAGGACGATCCTTGCCCCTTCTCTTCTCAAGGCGATGCACTACCTCCTCACGGTTCCTCTTAGATTGCTCTTCATTGACTTAGCAGGTTCGCAATGAAAATATCATCAGCCTTTGACAAACAAGCATGCAAGATGAACTAAAACTAAGATTCAACTTAGAGTTCCATACAATAGCAATAAGGATTCAAACAAGGACGAAAAATGTAGGTTAGAAGTTTAGTAAGTAAATTACGCAAATAAAGCTAGCATTAATTCAACGACGCTAATTAAGACAACGTTACACGTGTAAGAACTATGAGTTCATTGAGAGAACATTAGTTATTATGAGTTGAAATAAGATAACAGAATAGATTTTAAATTATCAGAAGATTTAGAGATGGATACTAGGTTATAGTGCAAATTGTGCGATTTACATAAAACAAGAAATGGATCATGCAGCAGATAAATAGAAACCGGAAGATGTTGGAATATAACCTCTAGTAACCCGAGAAGGAACGTTAAAGTTTATGCTACCAAGAAAAAAGAAGAATAGATACTACTAATAATTAAATTCTGTAGAAACATCACACCGAGAGTTGTTCGACTGGCCAACGTAGGTAGTTGGATAAGCTTTAGGCAGCATCGAGAGAATCGAAGGTGGACAGTTAGATCCCAGTGCATATTACGCAGTGCAAATAGTAAGAATTTTTTTGTACTGATTCAATGCGATCGCTATACATTCTAAACTGTGGGTCCCATACAAAAGGTGCATATTCCAAAATAGGTCTAACTAAGGATGTGAACAGCAATTTTGTGGTTTAATGTATCTTAACACACCTCTAGCCTTATTGACGGATGAGCAATGTGGCCTCCGAAATGCAGCTTTGGGTCCATCAATACCAAATCAATATCGTTAAATTGTGAAATACACTCTAGAGTGTGATCGTTAATACGATAACTATTTACAATCATATTTGTACGATACAACGACATAACCTTATATTTTTCACATATAGGCCTTCATAGTTTCACAGCGTACATCAACACGTGAGAATGTTTAAAAACAACTGGCAAATCGTTTATAAAAATATTAAATAACAACGGACCAAGGTGACTGCCCTGAGGGACAACGGAGGTTACACAAATAGTGTCGGATGTGACTGTTTCAAACAAAACGTATTGAGTTCTCGACGTTAGGTAGGTAGTAATCCAACTGACCAGGTTGGGTGGAATATCAAAGGCATCCAGTTCATGAAGAAGTAAGGAGTGACAAACACTGGGCCTTACTAAAATCAGTGTAAATACTAGGTAATATGGAGGTATTCAAGGAAATGTCAAACAGTTTGCAGATTGGTATATGCAAAACATCGGCACAGAGCTTTAAAATACAACTAGGTGTAGTATACCATCCGGACCCGGTAAAAAGTTAATTTTAAGGCTATTCCGTAGTTTACTCAAAGAATATAGATAATTGTTAAAATTTTTATTAAAATTAGTATACGTGCCTTGAAAAAATTTAGCAAAGATACGGAATTTAAATTTTTTAATTAAATTTTTTATTAAGTTTCATACAGGTAGGAAATGACTCCACCCTACGCTTAGTGTTAATTAAATTGTAAAATTTTTTAGGATCGCGTTTTATGTCTTCTTTGACACAGGTAAGATATGACGAGTAACAAAGATTATTAAGATGTTGAAAATTATAACGTGATATTGCGTGAATTGAGATATTGCGATATTGAATTTTTTAAATAATCTATTTTTTAAGTTTTTTAATAAGATCAGAGAAACCCACGGTGGTGTCTAAGATTTACATTTAAGTTTAACTCTAGGAATACAGTTTGAAATAGTTTTAACATACGTAGGTGGCAAACTGAAGTGTGCGGCGATTTTCCTGAATCTTAAATTATGTTGTGGCGTGGGATTGAGATCCGCCCATGGAAAAATTTAACATCAACATTGAGAGTATGCACGTAAAATGTAAAATGGGAGATCATGCGGGTGTAGCCTCTTCAGTCTACGCCTTGTTGAGATACGGGTGAGGGAGGAAGCTAGCGGATTTGGATGCGACAAAAGTCTGTAGTGATAGCGGCAGCTGTGAGAATTAATCACCTCCATAACAGTTGGCACGGCAAGATCCCTATGCAGCGGGGTGTTGCGGACGTACCAAGGGGCGCCCGTAAATCTTCTGAGAGCCTTGCTCTGACACGCCTGCACTCTTCTGATGTTGTAGGCAGCAGTAGTGCCCCAAATTTGTATGGCGTAGCGCCAAGCAGGTGTCACTACTTGCAGATAGATGAGCCTTTTATTAGTTAAAGATAACTTATTCGATGGGCGGAGCAGCCACTCCAGTTTCTTGAGCTTTTGGTAGCAGCACGCTGTAACTAATGTGTGCACTCCAGGTAAGACGCTTATCCAGGATCAAACCGAGATACCGGATTTGTTCCATTTGCGGAATGATGCTTGTGTTGTAAGTCACAACCGGACAGACGCCTTGCCTTAATGTGAAGGTACAGTGGGCTGATTTCTCAGAGTTTATGGCTATATTCCAGCGCCTGGCCTATGAGTGGAATCTATCCAGGTAGCTGGACAATTTCTCCGCAGCTTCGTTCAGAGAGGCAGAGTTGAATATAACTGACTGATTAGAAGCAGAAAAAAAGTTGAAACAGCGAAGACTAGTTGGTAAGACCACAGTTTCAACCAAGCTCTACTTAAAGTACCTCGGAGTGTTCCTAGAGCACCACCTCAGTTTCAAAGAACGCCGCATCCGTAAAAAAGCAGCTCCTACAACACACCATTAAGATTGTTTGGCGACCGTTATGGCTTCAGTAGCGCTATATGCAGCTTCAGCCTGGGTGAAAGCCATCGACGTCCCATGGTACATCAGAGAGATGTTCGATCTATATACATCCAGTGCCTTACGCGTCACTTTATCATACCGCGGTGAACTCAGCAACTGCTGCTCAAATGTAGGTTTGAAGCGAACGATTAGGGCGAGAACCAACGCTGCACGGCAGTATCGGTAACATCGATCATCTAAAGGACGTTGGGCGCTCTGAATGATTCCCAATATCGAATATAGTTTAACAGAAGACATGGACAAGTTGGCTTTTACCTGACACAGCTATTGACGGGACATGGGTGCTTTAGATATCTATACAAATTTAAGAACGATGTTAGTCCTCTTTGCAGTTTTTGTAGCGGGAACATTTTTTGAATTCTTTTTTTATGCACAACTGTCCATGTATGATCACTCAGAAAATCTATTTACACAGGAAAAAATTACACTTAACATAAAATACATGACGTGATCAAATATATGAACGTGAGTGATAATCAGACATCAGTATATAACATTTAAATTGATCCGTAACGAGGAGGTCAAGCGAATGCTCTCTTCCCAGCCTTCTGGTTTGAAGGCTGGTCTAGTAGGCCCAAAGCAATCGAGTTTTATTTCTTCTTTTAGAAATGTCACCAGAATATTTCTGTGAAGCACCGAATTTCATACGTAGAAAAGAACCCATTATTTTCCTCAGAAGCTCCGATTGGAAGTGTCGCAATCAAAGTAGTTGTTGAATACACTGTTGTTACTGTTGATACTCATGTAGCTGTTACTGTAACTGATGTGCTTTTTGTTGCGATTGTTGTAGTTGACTAATATGTTACTGTGGTTGCGTAAAGGAGAGAGTGAGAAGCTGGCGTTTACGTTGTCAAAGCAATGCGTTTACATGCTCTGCGCTCTGGCGACGTGGTGTTTAAAAATTAAAATTCATTTTTGTTGTAGCCAGGAGATACAATGGAGGTATATGCGTTTCTGGTTGTCTTTGTTATTGGCTTTTGGCTTTGTTGATGAGCAGAACTAATGTTAGCGCTTAATGATTTTTATTTTTTAAGTAAAAAAATTTTAAAAAAATTCAAAATGGGAACGCTGGAGAGATGTAGAAGCGGTAAGAATCGGTTCGTGCGTCTGAAGCTTTTTTTTTCCTTTATATTTAATTTTTCTGTTCTTATTAGAACAACTTCAATTAAACTGTATATACAAAAATTAACAAAACAACTTAAATAATAAGTGGGGATATAGTAAAGTGTAGATATAATATTAAAAGGATCTGTTGTGGAGGTCGGCAGGGTGCGATCTTCTCAGCCGTCTCGCTACCCTAACTCCTCGAATTCTGCGTCGTTTTAGAAGGCGCCTTGCTAGTTTATTTGGATGATTTTTTAACCTCTCTATATAATTCTTGGCCTGACGATTTATCAAATCGCCACTTTTCGGTATTTTTAAGTCATTTCCAAGGTCCGCCGTTCGCATGAACCAAGGGGCATCAGTAAGCATTGGCAATGTCTTGGCCTGCAGTACTCTCACCTTCGTGATGTTTGACCTCGATGCTATGCCATACACCTGCAAACCGTATCGCCAAGCAGGAGCAATTATGGTTTTGTAAATGTTCACCTTATTTCCCAAGGACAATTTATTCCTGCTAGTTAAAAGCCAATACAATTTACCAATCCTCTGTCTTAAGGATTTCGTGATACTTGAAATATGCGTCTTGAATATTAGTCGCCTATCCAAATACACACTCAGGTATTTGTAACCTGAATGGTGTTCCAGCAGCTGGTTTCCAATGAAAACTCCCGGACAGAAATCCGGCAGTAAGGCGTACATCACATTGGCACATTTGTTTTTGTTAATGCAAATGTTCCAACGTCGTGTCCAGTTTTCAAAAATATGCCGGTATTGCTGCAGTGAGTCCGTGGCTTCGTAAATGCACTTGTTTCTGACGAGGATAGGTGTATCGTCTGCAAACGTGGCAATGATCAGATCCAGAGGATCCTTCAGTGGTATTTCTGACCCAGTGGGCATGTCGTGCGTGAACAGCGTATAGAGTGTCAGCCCCAAAACGCTACCCTGGGGGACACCTGCGCAAATAGCCTTGATGCTAGACTCCACACCATCCAGTACCACTGAGAAGGTCCTGTTCTCAAGGTAGCTGCGCACGATTAACCATAGTTGAGGCGGCAAGAGATTCTTTAGCTTACTGAGCAGCCCGTCGTGCCAAACTCGGTCGAAAGCCTGCTTTATGTCAAGATACGCTGCCACCACGTACTCCTTAGCCTCAAATCCTTCGAGAATAAAGTTAACCACCCTATTCAGCTGCTCTGGAGTTCCGTGGGACTTACGAAAGCCAAACTGAAAGGAAGGAAGTATTTGCTTTACCTTTTTTAAGTCCAGGATCCGTGTCAGCAAACAGCGTTCAAAAAATTTTTCCTACAGTGGGTAGCTCTTGCCGGCCATATGAATCATGAAAATTCTCGCCTTCTTCCACTGCTTCGGCACATATTCCAATCTCAGCACTGAGTTAAAAATGAGGACCAGAAATAGCACAGCTTTTAGCGGCATTGCCTTAAGTGTAAAGTTGTCCAGTCTATCTTCACGTGTAGCCTTTTTAGTGTTCAACCCTTTAATATGTGCTGAGATTTCCTCGGCTGTAATGGGAGCAAGAAGGAGTCATAATTGGCCAGCCTCAAGTCTCATATGGATCTGGAGAACCCTGAACTGGTATCAAATGGCTGAAATCGAGCTTCCAATTCCTCGGCGAAAGCCTCGGCTCGCTCGCTTAAAGACCTAGCCCACGATCCGTCAGCGTTCTTGATTGGAAATTTTGGGGTTACCTGTCGTTTATACCTCCTCGCCAGCGTCCACAAGGAGTGCTTTGTGGGGTCGTCGGGGAGACATTTTACAAAAACCTGTAATTTTCTTCCTATTTATGGAGCGTCAGCAGCTTTTTGACGCTATTCGTCACTCTACGAAAAACCCCGTCCACAATAGGGTCGCGGGTGCGACAAAACTGTCTCCTAAGTCTCCTCTTAATAAGCAGCAGTGCTTCAATAGCTGGGGGAAGTCCAGAACGCACTCTTGAGCTAAGTCGTGGATTTAAGGGGGCGGCAATGAGAGCAGCTTATTTAGAAAGATCGAGTGTGCGTCTTCAATCGGGCACCAGGATTTCCAAGTTTAAATTTAGAGATTCATCCAGATGTCGGAGCTGTCGAAATGGAGCTGTCAGTTCCAGGTGGCAGCAGTCGTCTTTTATTGTTTTGATCTTCGTAGCGGAATCAAAATCAACCACAAGGGGAAGATGATCAGAGGAGAGTTGATACTCAGTCCTGATAGACAACTCGTCCGAACGCAGCCCATTATATATGAAAAAATCAATAGCGCTGGGTGTGTGTCTTTGGGCGTACGGGAAATGGTTCGCTTGACCAGTTGCCAGGATTTGAGCTGTTGAGTTTTGCACAACTTCCTGTAAGCAGCTACCACTTGTATCCGCTCTAAAGTTACCCCAGAATCTGCTTTTGGCGTTAGAGTCTCCACCTATGAGAAACATTCTTTCTAGATTGAATATTTAAACTGTGTAAAATTATAAACTCAGATTAATTTTATATTTCAATCGGGGTTGTCATGGAACCCAGTCGGAATTGCTGTTTCTCGATTTTGAAATCAAAGTCTCATTTGAAATGGTGTCATGAAACATAGTCTGTTCTCCCTTTTTCGACCATAAGCAAAAACCATGTTCGAATCAGCTGTTCTGCTAACAGTTTTTTGTAGAATTTGTAAAATTTAACAATTATTTGAAAAAAGAAAAACAGCAATAAAACGTAAAAAATAAACAAAAACAAAATGAGTACTGCTGTGGTAGTCTAGTTATTGATGCAGGAAGAAAATTCTGAAAGAATAAAACGCAGAATTTTGAGAGACCGCTGCAGTCCTCTTGAGCTATCAGAATCGGCGTAAATACAATTTTTTGGCTACATAAATTTATTTAAGCATGAAATTGCTGATCAGATTTATTGCGCAATATCGCATGAATAAAGAGGCTTTCTAGTGGTGTTGGAGACCATTAAATCGCACTTATCCAAGTCTGAGATTGCACCAGTACTTCAGTTGGCAGCGACACTGCGATTTTTGACAGAGAGGTCCTATCAAAGAATCAGAAACGACATAGCTAATACCCTATGACATGTTTTTTTTTTATTAATGAAAGCATAAATTTCCTTGCCGTACAAGGAGTGGGCGGCGTTGCGATCGGCTTCAACAACAGCAAGGTGTTTTTGCGACGAAATGCCCACAACGCCTGCTCACGCGCAGTTAGACAGTGGAAGAACAAGCAACACTCCCAAACAGAAACAGCTTTTTCGGCTTAAGGTGCACGGACCTTTTTAAGGAACCCCTTACCACACTAACGATATCCAATGACTCATGAACTGAAAGTTTTTGCTCTAAAGGGCGTGCTCAGTAGAGCAACGGCTGACTTCATAAACGCATCACTGCAAAGCAACACTGCAATGCATCGTGTTTGCGATGCAAAGCAGTACTGCAGAGCGACACTGCTTTGTCAAATGATGCAAAGACATTTTCAGGCGTTTAGGAACGCAATGTTGCTTTGTCGTGTGTTTCCTTTCCATTTAATTTTTTCTGCCTCCATATCCAAGAGTTTCTTCATCATTTTTGCATCTGCCTCAAATTCATTGCTCAAAGAATCAAGAACTTCGGAACGTTTCCGTTTTATTGAAAATCTTCGAGTGGTGTTATGTGTGTTTATCGTCGACGCAGGCACTAGCTAAAGTATACGGGCGACATTTTGCACAGTTACCAGGTAAACCGAGAAAACAGCAAGTGTCCAATGCGAAAACGAAATCAAACCAGCTGCGCTTCTCCCAATATGAGGAAAGAAAGAAATAAATTGTGCCTTCGCAACGCAACAACAAGGCGTGTGACATTTATTTTTTTTTTTTATTTGCTAATTATAAGGGAGGACAAAGAAAGAAGACAACGAATGTCCAAGTGAATAGTGACAGAAAAGCAAAATCCAAGCCGCTGCGCTAACCCGAATATAAAAAAGATGAGAAAATAAATTTGTTTACGCTCACGCAACAACAAAGTCTAGACTATTTGTTTTTTCTTATTTGCCGATTCAAAGGAAAGAAGAGGAAAGAGCAGAACACAAAATAAGGATGACGAAATTTGCTTTGCGCGATTGAGACTCGAACTTTTCTGTTTTCGTTGCAATATACTGTGCGTATTCCTCGTACAGTCAAACTTCCAAATTTCGAATCACCAAAATGCATAACAAAAGTTCGAGTTATGGGGATATTCGAGTTTTGGAAGACATATTGTATTGATTTTTCGCTATAAACGCACTCAATTCGAGTTATGGAGATATTCGACTTATAATAGTTCGACCTACGGAAATTCGACGATAGTTAAAATTTTCACTTCGGTTTCTTTGGTTTTTCAATAAATGTGCATTCACTGTACTTGCTCTTGCAATGGATTTTTTTTTCTGCCACAACCGAAAATTGTCTTCAAGAAGTTGAAGTCAAATATCAAAACTTGCCATTGCAAGAGTGACCTTGTTGTGTAGGTATGGTGCGTGTATGAGATTGTGTTGGTTTACTTTGTCGCCCTTACGTGCCAAATGTGTTTGAGTGTGTTGTGTAGGTATAGTGAGTGTAAAAGATAGAATTGGTTTCTTATTGTTTGTATCACTGGGAATATTTTTGTACGATTTTGCTTTGTTTTCATGCCTTCTTTTTTTGCTGGCCGTTATGTATTTTCATTTCGTTCATATAAATGAATATGGGCGAAATGTAAGGCAGCCATGCTGATATGGGCTCGATTTCGTTGTGTAAAATTAAAGAAAACTCCACACAATTTGCTTAATATTCTCGAACCTTGCAAATAAAAAACTTTGAACAAAAAAATTAAAGAAAGAAGAATTTTGTTTTTATTATGTCTTTGTTGTTTTTTATCATTTATCAATATATCAATATCATTCAATATTTTCACCTTTTACGGCAGTCCGTCCATTTGGTTGTTTAGCTTAAGCAAACCAACAGAATATTTTACGCCACATAAATTTAACAGACCAGAAATCTGTACAACTGCTGAAAATTTAACATAAGCCAATCGCTTCTTAAAAGTCATTTCGACCATTTTTTTAATTTTTATCCTATGTTATGCCAAAATTTGAATTGTTTATTTTTGTTTTTTAAACTTATGAAACAGAAATGCTATATATATTTTCGTATGCACATATTTTTTTTTAATTATGAGTACTGTATACATGAGTACTGTATTAAACATAAAAGTAAGATTATACGCATAATTGTTGGGTCCATTGTATTTGTATGCTACTGCCCTATGATTTTGATCTTGAAACAATAATTTCTATGGCAACATGTTTGCAAGCTGCAAATTGCACAACACTACTATTAATGAGCAGAGCACTTAATTAATGATGTTATAAAATTCCTGTTGATGATTCTAGGGACATGTAGAGAAGACCGATACAACAGTTTTTAGAAATCTATCAGATTATTAAAGAACTGGATATCGATAGTAGTTCCGACCTCTTGTTTTATTTCCAGCTGTTTCACTTAGCGTTGAATAGTCGGCATTTGTGTCTTTTGTGAACATTAATTGTTGGGTAGAAAGTGAAAATTGTTAATTTTGTAACGTACACAAAAACAAGGAAAACGCTGTAACCTTTATACTTAAAATGTCGGAGCTTCAGTCATCCCTCTTGCTTAAAAAGCAATTAGCTGGTAAGTGAGCTCGTACAAATACCGTCATAAACCAACACCCGTTCGGGCAAGTTTTATTATAGAATCTTTGCTTTTTTCTTACAATTAAAAACTAAGTTTATGACTTTTATATTCTTTACTTTGTACTTGTTCTTTAAGTTTCGTAGATGTTTCTTTATATAAAAAATCATATTTTGTGATTATTGATTGGCATATATATACAAGTATGTCATCCCAGATGGACATATATATATATACATGTATGTATATATAGTGCCGCACAGAAGGCGTTTTCAACTTCACCGCTTTGTTTAATAATTTTAGGATGGTATATTTTGCAAAATATATTCAAATAAACGACACATTTATTAACAAATAGCGTTTTTTTTAAATTTTTTATTTATGAACTAGTTTATTTTGGTTCCTTTTTAAATAAATATCTAAAAAATTCCACATTTTCAACGGAAAAGTTTTGGCACATTTAATGGTTTTTCTTCTAATTGCGCCGATCTGGCTACTCTATATCAATAAACGATTCTTGCATTTATCTGATATTGGAACACATAAACAATTTTCGTTGGAAATTTTATTTTATGTTCTGAAATTAAGAATTGGGTCGATAAAAAGTAACAATGTTTCTAAGTCGTAAAGAAACTACTGAATCTCACCGCAAAACGTTACTCCATTTGCACAGTCAACTTAAATTGTATGCAGAGTGTGGAAGAGATATACCGAAGTTGATTTTGCATTCTCAGTATCATAAAACAGTTTAAAGGAGCATCAAACTTTCAAAGGGCAGAACGTACTGGTCAACCACTGACTTAATCATCACAAATTCCAAGAAATTTTACGACAAATCAAAAAAGACCTGAAAATAACGTCAACCCAGAATGTTGTAGAGATCAGAGAAAATATTAATGTACCCCCACGACAATTAGGCAAGTGCTGCAAGAGACTAGTTATAATTCACGCTTAGCTAGGCCTAAGACCATAATATGTGTAATGAAAGATACTAAACGTTTTAATAGTGCGAAAGCATATAAATGCAAGCCAAACACCTTCTGAGAGCAAATGCTGTTCTCGGATGAAATCAAATATGTTATCTTCCAATCAGATGGCCAAGTAAGATTAAAGCGAAAAGCAAACACTGCGTTCGAAAAACAGAATTTAGCACAGTTGAATGGTATTTTATGGGGCTGTATGTCTGCTGCAGGTGAAATGATCTTTTTTACATGCAGATTTTGAAAAGCTAATTTTATTAAGGTCGTCTACACATGTCTTGCCACACCCACTACATTGGGCGCGTTCAGCAGAAGTGTTTGATGAATTTTTTTTATGTTCACTCATTGTGAATGCCAAATTCACAATTTTGTTGAAAATTTAGTGATAGTTATGACTAGGAATTCATCACAAAAATTCTTTGATAACCAAGTCATCACATTTCAATTAGATATTTTTCGTTTGTAAACAATGTAATAAAAACGCAATTTTTATGAAATTAATTTGAGTGTTATTAGTTTCTTCGAAAGTGAAATGTAATGATATTTATTATTTAATTTTTGTTTATATGTATTTATGTCCTTAGTATGTATTTAACAGATGAGTGGAATGGAGAATACGTTAATTGTTGGCAAAATACTTAACGCAGAATTGAAAAAGGCATTTCCTAACGCCGTAATTTTACAAATCTAACAGCAATCAGCAGAGACAAATCAGTAATTGATTATTAAGTCAGAGAAAATGATGAGTGATGAATTCTGCTGAACGCGCCCAATCTACAGATCTCAATCCAATGCCAAAACCTCTGGAAGCTGTGATAAAGTAAGAGGGCATTTGAACAAAATAATTGTCATAACAAAGTTTACTTTTTAGTTGGGTGTGCTAAGAGTTTTGTGCGTTGTAAATGTGGCCTTTTTTAGTTATTTAATTTTAAAAAATATAAAGATAAGATTTAATAAAAGAACTGTTAATTTTTTTAAGAGTTCAACCAATAAAACGTTCCTTGTTCGAAAAATAAGTGGATTATATGGAAAAAGTATTTTGGAAAAAGCTGATATTCTTACACAAAGCTGTGAAATTGAAAATGCGTTCTGGGCCAATAGTTATGTGCGGCACTATGTATATTTATGTACCCTAGGAGGGACCCGGCGCGTTGCTGCCTTCGCGTGCGGATATTTCAGCAGCTCTGCGCTCTGTCTACTGCCGCGATTTTCTCGTTGATTTTCAGTGTTTGACTTTTTGGGTGACATTTCGTATTCTTTACTTTAAAATTTTTTTTTTTTTACATTCGAATAGTAGAACATTTTGACATTGTACAGTTTGAGCAACATTGCCGGCCAACTCATTTCTCAGATGCTGCTTTAGTCCAGTCATTTGGTCGTAAAAAAGGGGGTTACCTTGTAAGTTTTATGTCAATAATTAAGGTTTTTGTCTTCCTATTTCCCTTAGCCATGTTTCATTATTTCACTATACATATACGTAATTTTAATATTATTGGGGGTGTCACAGGTGTCTTTCTCCTCAATTCCGCCCGAACACCGATTTTAGGTGTCACAGAAAACTATTTCGGTGGGATTCAAAACCCCCATAGTTTTGTTGGGATAATTCGTTATTTTCACTCTTAAGAACAGCTTTTTAAATAAAATCAATGATACGAATGGATAGATTATTCTTTTTCAAAGTAATCTGCATCAATTTTTTTTTAACAAATAATTTGTTTATTTACATTTTACAAACCGTCCAGTAAACCGTCTTTAATAGGCAAACTCAATCAAGCATAGAGATGCAAAGTCGTTTTAAATTGAATGCAAATTTTTTCGAAGATTTGGTTTATCGAATAGATCAATAAATTGTGTTGTATTGAAGTAATAAAATTAATAATAACGTTGTTATGTTTAAAATGTTAATTAATGGCGTATTTTCTGTGTATTTAAGGTAAAAGTTAATTCAAAACTTGTTTCAAGTAGGCATGTTACCAAATGCAAAAATCGGCATGTGATTGCGATGAGAAGAGAAGAGGAAGAAATTTAATAGCAGATAAGCGGTATTTTAAAAAGTAACAACACTTTTTGTGTTCTTAAAAATATTTATATATGTATGATTTTTGTAGAGGAAAAGATTGAACTGCGCAACAAGGCAATATTTTCGAAAAAATTCATTGTTTATGTAAACAAACAAACCTTGAAAAGTGACTGTCACATAATACCATTGAATTAATGCACACAGGAGTTCTCGCGTATTTGGTAAATTTGGCTCGAGGAACATTTCAAAATATTTTCTTTTACAATTTCAAAAGTACAATTGTAATCATTTGCAAATACATTTTTACCATTTTTTTGTTACAATTATTAATAATAATATGAATAATAAATTTTAGAAGAATGTTTGTATGTGCTGACAGCCCAACGTTCAGCAAAAGGTTCAGTTGAAGCGGTTTGGCTTTTGGATAAAAATGTTTCGAACCAATGAAAACTCTCGAAGTTCTTTGACATCTACGGGTTTGCCGAGAGTTTTACAAAACTCCTGAAGCCGAAAACTCTAAAGTTCTCTGTCAGTTTTTTTTTGTAGCTTTCCACAGGGAGTAGTGGGCTTGGTGGTGTTAGCCTCTGTAAATACTTCGTGATTTCGTAATTGTTCTGATTTTGAGAGAGATATTTGTTATATTTCTTTTTCGTATCGGGGAATCTGCAAATGGTCCATGCAATGTAGTCACGATACGTATCCCAGTCAGCTTTGTTGTTGTGTAATAGTTTAGAATTGGTCGTGTTCATTTTATTTGAATTTTTTAGTAATATAGGTATGGTCTGACAGGAGTTCCTGCCTTGATGTTATGACACATTTACTTAAGCCTATGTTTTCGAGAGTATACAAGTCAATGTGGTTTGGTTTTTAATTTTTGTCTGTTGGCCGGTTCACCAGTACTAAAATGTTTAGCTTTTTTTTTAACTTTCTTGTTTGGTATTCTGACGACCCATTCTGTATGGTTCGCATAATAGTCGCCTGCAGCGATAAAGCGTTTTTTAAGAGTGTTTATGAAGTCCAGATATTGCGACTTTGAGATATTGTGTTTTAACGGGCTGTACACGGCTGTTATTGTTAATGGTGCCGATAAGTCGAAGATTTGTATGTTAGTCGATTGGATATAGGTATCTTGGAATGGGAGCAGTACGTTATGTTTAATGTTTTGTTTAATAATGATAGCAGTCCCACCGTGTCTCCTGCACTATTGGGATGGCTTGTATGGTACATATTGTATCCACGTATGTTCATGTGCTGGCTACTTGATAGTGTGTTTCCGATATCAAGTCAATGTCAGTATTACTGTTTTGTAGGAAAAGCTGTAGTTCATTCAAGTGGGTTTTTAATCCGTTTCCATTCCAAGTTAAAATATTTATTTTAGTGGCTATTTTTGTTGGCGTGTTTTGTCAATAGTACTGTCATGACGTTCATCATGTTACTCATTTGTTGCGCTACTTGTTTTATTATATATTTTATTTCCGCAAGACCGTTTCAGAATTCAGTCTTATTTTCTGCGTTTTTACTGGTCTCGTTTTTGATCGGTTCCTTTTTGTTGAGGTTGTACGTGATTTATGGTATTATTTGTGGTTACTTACTGCTGTTTGGGCGTACATTAATCCAATTTTAATTTTGTTTGATGTCTTTTCTACTGCCTCATGGTCATTTTTTTAATGTTTCTCTTTGAGTGAGGAAAATCTAAATTTTTTGGTGTTTTCACACTTCGCAGCCCTTGTAGTTGCCTGTGTGTGAGCGCATTTAATTTGATCGCCACTTATTAGTTTGCAGTCAATAGTCTTGTGCTTGCCGGCGCATTTTACACAAATCGGGCCTTTGGTGCAGAAATTCCTTGTGTGACCATATTTTTTAAAGTTAGAGCACTGAGCTACCGTGCGTTTGTGGTGTGGTAGCTCAAAGATGGCTTTAGTGCTTAGGAGTGTGGGGATATAGATTTCTGTATTGTTCGCTTTGACTTGCAATTCTATGGAAAATAGCGGCAGGGGTTTTTTGTGAGTTTTTGTTGTGCGTTGTGGATATTAATGATGTCATTAATATCATTAACGTGGCCTAGTTCCGATAGCTCGTTCTTAAATCTGTCAAGGTCATTGGCGTAGTGCATATTCGTAAGTACTGCCTTCAATCTCCGCTACTTTTTTGGGCTTAAAGGTGTAGTATTTAGTTTTGTGCTCCCTGAGTAGTTCCGAGTAGTTCGACGATGTCTGTATGCGTACTTCGTTGTTTTTAAGTGTTTTTAGTATGTAGTTTTGTTGCATTGTGTTTTTCGGAGCTTTGTTTAGTACGTTTATTTGTTCTACGCCCTGTGCGTATATTGGTGGTAATTTGTGAATTTTAGTAGATGGTCGAGGTTGATTTGGCGCATTAGAATTTGCTTCTGTACCACTGCCGTCTTCAGCCGTGTAGTCTTGTGAGAGGAGTTCGAACCTGTTATTTGTATTTGGAGCGCTCAGCCAACACTTTTGTAGTGTTGTGTTGTTGTTTGTGTTTTGCTCCTACTTTTTTTTACTATTGGTATTTTGTTATAAAGTGTTGTTGGAAGAGAGCTTACTATGGTTACGTTTTATTGTTGACTCTTGTGAGTTTGTATTGGTTGATTTTTTTAATTGCGTGTATGATGTCTTTTCTCTGATCAATGATGTTGCCAAAGAGAGGAAGCAAATTGGCATGATAGCTGAGAATGTTGACGTTGTCGCTGTTGTGATGAGGGAGTTAGCAGCTGATGTTTGCGTCGTGGTTGTTGTTGATGTTGTTGGAAAAGATGAGAGTGGCATCGTTGGTGAATCGCATGGTGCACTCCCCAGCAGAGTCTGCATATTGCGTGTGGCCAGGGAACAGCTAGTTTTGAATAACAAGCATAAAATTATGTGCATACACATATATCTGTTCCTTATTTCGTACGATAAATGTCGGATTTGTTAATATGCTTTTATTGTATATTCTTGTAATTGAACACGTTCTTGAAGATTTTTATGTGTACTTATTTTGCAGTCTCCTCCCCTCCTCAAGGTGTCCTGAATTATTCTAGCAAATTCAGGCGCCAAATAGCACTCATATACTCTCGCGAGCATACGTCAGTAGCTAATTATATTCCGTTCTCAGTTTGTTTGATTTTCTCATCTCGTTACCCTACGTGGTGCCGAGAAATGTTCTTTTTTCGTGTGATCCTAATTAAAATGCCTAAGACTGTTTAAGTCGGAGTTAGTCAACATGGCCTCGGGGCCACCAAATATAATATATAATATATATTATATAATATAAAATAACATCTGATTTCCCTGGTCTCCCGGTTGCTAATGCGCCCATTCAGAGATATATAGTTATGGCTGCAAAAAATAGTGATAAAACACTATCGGACTGCTCTTGTTTCGCAGTTCATCGTGCACTAAAGTTAATCGACATAAACATAATCTCCCTTTCAAAGAGATGTCAGTTTATTCATACTGGTTCCACTGGAACTGAAGTTGCAAAGAAATTTATTAAGTCAAACGATTTACCAGGTATTTGTCAAATTGAGTGCAAGCTCCACGAAACGCAGAACTTTGTAAAAGGAACAATTTATGCACCTAACCACATTTCCGAAGAAGAAATTATGAGCGAATTAAATCCCAAAAGGTCAGTTCCATTTACAAGTTTACCCGGAGTAGTACTTATAACTTTCAATTCGTACGAACTGCCATCTGACATTGAAATCTGGCACTTTGTCAAGGTGGCGGAATCCATACCCAAACCCAATGAGATGCAAATCTTGTCAGCTCCTCGGACGTACGCAAAAAACTACAAGAACCAACCAGCTTGCAATAACTGTTGTTTAGCCCCACACCGATGCCGGTAAACGTACCCAGTGCGTAAACTGCTCAAAAACAACGCAGCTTCTGACAGCTTCTGAATGCAAAGTATTTAAAGAGCAGAAAGAAATCTAAAAAATAAAACATTTGAAAAAGTGTACAATGCGCGAAGCAAGGCAATGCCGTTGATATCGAAACTTCGAAAACAGTTACATCCTCAAATTTTCCTCAAAGGAAAACGTGTCTAATCCCAACAACAAGATCAAACCCTCTGATAACGAAGCTATTTTTAGCGCTACTGAATATTACCGCGTCTCCAATAACCTCTTACCTCACTCTTGATCCACGAATTCATCTTCCTTCAATGCGCCTCTCTCGACAGAAGGGCGGGTCCACCATAGATCTCACATTCGTAAGTGCTTCGATAGCCAATTCCATGATTTGGTCCCTTAGCGAACACAATGCTAAAAGCGATCACCTGGCGTCACTGAGAGGTACACCAGCGCAGCGCTTGATGATAATAATGGCTTTTATCCGGTAAGCCAAGACGAGATGTTCAACGCAGCCCGGAGGATAGTGAACTCGAACTCACCTGGTCCCGATTTGGTGCCAAACTTCGTACTAAAGGCGTCTTTAACGTTGCTCCCGGACACTTTCAACAGGGTGTACACGCAATGTCTACGCGATGGGATCTTTCCGGCAAGGTGGAAAATACAACAACTAGTGTTGATTCCAAAAGCGGACAAGGATTCAAAGGAGCCATCTTCGTATCGGCCCATCTATCCTCGATTCTGCCGGAAAAATACTCGAGAGAATAATATGCGACAGGATCGAAGCAGCAGTGCGGAGTTCTAGTATCCTGTCTCCTATGCAGTTCGGGTTCACTAGTAAGAAATCAACTGAAGACGCTATTCAGAAGCTAAAAAAAACAGCTAAGGCGGCAAAAAAATTAAATTCGCATTTTTAAGGAAAACTCTCCCAACAACAAACTCTATTCTATCTCATCACAATCAAAGCGCAAATCTTCCCACAAAAATTAATACTCCCTCAAACACACACTCACTTAATCAACCCAACAACATATCCAACTTAATATAATTGACTGACATCATTGACTCTGACGATTCGATGTCAAGTTAATAAACCACAGATTACGTCTTCTGAAATCATATAATAGTCTCTCTACTTCTAATCATGCAATGGACCTTAAAATGTTACATAAATAACTACGATAAACTTAATCCTTACTAATATTTTAAATGCGAAAGTAATTCTGTCTGTCTGTATGTTGCCGTTTCACACCTAAGCCGCTGAACCAATTGTTTTGCATTTTGATGTAGGGATAGATAGTACCTTGGAGACCTACATACATAGATTATATGATTTGACAAGTGAAAACATGCTCAGCCCAACATACATACTAGGTTGTTCAATAAGTTTTGCGGTTTGATAAGAAAAACACAATTTTATGGATTGAAATACACTTTATTATTCAGTATAGTCTCCCTGAACATCAATACACTTGTTCCAACGAGATTCCAATTTATGAATTCCACCCCTGAAGAGAGAATCTGGAAGGGCTGCAAAATACGCGTCCACAGCGGTTACATCATTTGATGAAAACCGTTTTCCACGCATGAATTTTTTTAGGTCTGGAAACAGATGGAAGTCGCTAGGGGCCAAATCAGGTGAATACGGTGGATGCTCCAACAATTCCAACTTTAATTCATGGATTTTAGCCTTGTCAAAATGCTCTTGTGACACGTTGAATTGTCCTGATAAAAAAGGATTTTTTCTTCTGCAAACCTGGTCTTTTTTTACGAATTATTTATTTTAGCTGGTCTAAAAGGTTACAATATTATTCAGAATTTTTTGTTTTACCAGTTTGCAAGTAATCCACAAACAAAATTCCTTTCGCATCCCAAAAATTAATGCTAACACCTTCTTGGCCGATTTCTGGAGACGAACTCGTTTCGGAGCCGAAAAAACCCGGTTCACATCACTCTTTAGCCTCTTGCTTTGATTCAGGATCATGGTGATAGACCCAAGTCTCACGCTCTAAATGTTGCTGAGAAAGTCGCATTCGAATGTGTTTTTATTCCATTGTTACCGAATGCGGCACCCATTGTGCACACAGCTTTCTGCAACCCATATTGCTTACACTGTCCAATGAGATGCCTGGGGCTTCTACTAAATCTCTCTCAGTCACTCGACGATTTTTCAATACGATATCCTGCATTTTTTCTAGATTACTGGTGTTGTTCTTGTTTTTGGACGTCCTTGACGTGGATCGTCTTCAAGGCTTGTACGACCACGTTTAAATTCAGCAAACCATCTTCCTACTGTACTAATTGAAGAGTCCTCATACACTTTCAACATTCGTTCATAATTTCCTTTGCTCTTAAACCTTCTTAAAATAAAAATTTAATCACTGCATTTTACTTGATTTTTTCCATTGTAAGAAAATACTGTGACACGTCGATACTAAATGGCTGTAAGCAAAGAATGAATTGACAGATTGAAATGAAACTTCACATACGTTTATATGAAGAGTGTACCAACATAACAAAAAAAATTTTGGGTAGTAGCAACGCCCTCTATTATCGAACCGCAAAACTTATTGAACAACCTAATACATTATCTCGCTCGCTGTGTATACAAACGAAAAAGCGGAGCATAGTAACTAAACGAAAATTTCGAACTGTATTGTTATTGTTTGAAAAAAAAAAAAACAACAACATTGCAGCGCATGTTGTGAGCGAGAGGGAGGAACGTTTGATTTTACTCCGTATAACAAGCAAATAAGAGAACCAAAACAGAGAGGGAGAGAGAGAGATCATTGATCACATGTCCACTTTTGCTCTGCATAAATAGTTCACAAAAATTCGTTAAGCTATTTCACTCTCGAATAATTACCTCTCATTCATTAACCTGTTTACTTACATTTTGATACGTACATATTTCATTTTGACGACAAAACCATTGAACAGTTTTTTTATATTTATTTCATTAGTATATGGGTATATTATTGATCTACGCAGACGAAGTCGCAGGTACATACTAGTATTTTAATATATAAATTTAGCCCTGACGTTATATGTTTTCAGGAAACACATAACGCTAAGAACATAATATCAAACAAACAATAAATTGGTTATTTTACCAATCTACCTACAAATGTAACTGCTAACTGTATGCGGCAGTGGTGCTCCATATTTGTATGCCGTAACGCCAAACAGGTGCCACTACTTGTTCGAAGGCCGGAGAAGCCAATCCAACTTCCTGAGCTTCTGATAGCACCGCGCTGTAACCATCTTTGTATGTGCACGCCATGTAAGACGCTTGCCCAGGATCAGACCGAGATACCGGACTTGCTCCATCTGCGGAATGATGCTTGTGTTGTAAGTTACAACTGGACAAACGCATTAATAGCGGATGACAGCATTAATGGCTTTCAGTGTTTGGCTCAGGTGTGGAATTTGTCCAAGTAGTTTGACGGTTTCTCCGCCGCTTCGTTTTGTGAGCCGGCGTTGCAGATGATTACCGTATCGTCCGCATACGTGGCGATTATTGACTGCTCGTCTCTGAATATTGGCATGTCAGCCGTATATAAGGAGTAGATGACCGGAACCAAGACGCTTCCGTGGGGAACACCGGCTCTCATTCGCCTGCTGGTCGATTTCTTGTCTCTCACCGCTACGGAGAAGGTTCGTTCTTGGAGAAAGCTTTGCAAGAGTTGGAACTGCTTGCTGGGTAGGAGCGCTTTGATTTTGGGCAACAGCCCATCAATCCAAACGGAGGAATATTGTTTTAATTCAAACGCAGTTAGCATATGTTGAACTCTGGCGTGCAATACTGCGGCCTAAAACCGAATTGGTGACCAGGAATGGTTTCCTGAACGCTCCGTGCTGCCAACAATCTGCTCAAAAATATTCTTTCGAATATTTTGGAGAACGTCTGGATCGTTGGGCGATAGGACGCGACAAGGTCCTCCGGCTTGCCGGGCTTAGGTATCATGACGATTGTTGCGCCATACTATTATGTGGCGAAGTGACAGATCCGCAGCATGCTGTTGAATAGCGATGTCAGAAATAACACTCCCTGTGGGTGGTGGGGTGATGTGCTTGGTTGTACTATGGTCCACAACGCACGTCAATAGGGCTTCTGCTTTTTCCCTTGTCTCCGTAGGGCTAGCCAGATTGAAGGGTGTGAAGCGATTTTCTAACTCGTCCGCAAAAGCTTCCGCTTTCTCCGTCTACGTGCGCAACCACTGCTTTTGTGGGCCGCGGATTGGAGCGTGTCTCCGGGGCTGATGTTTAACGCACTTTGTAGCCCGCCATAAATTGAACCTTGATGTTTTTGATGGATCCGCGTTTGTCATCAACTGGTTAAAGTGCTTCGCTCGCACGATTGCGAGATTTAAGTATGGACAACTCATTTTTGCGGTAAGACGGCGATAAGCAGCTCAATCATGCGTTCAAAATTGGCGTTCAGGCTGTCTAGGCGAGTCACTACAGCCAAGAGTAGGGCGACTTGATCAGGAGATGTTGTATAGGCATTGTCTCTGCTGGACGTGGGTGTGGCTTTGATAGTACGGCCCGGAGTTGCCGTCTTGGTGAGGGAGGCAGCTAATGCATTTGTCGGCTCTTCGGGACAATTGTCTAGGTTGGTTGCTGCTGTGGATCAGGATTAAGTTGTTGCATGTGGCTGTGAGGTCTGTGTAGCTAGATTTATTTGTTTTTGATGTAGAATCTGCTGTTCACGAAGGAGCTTCTGTTGAATCGGTTGGCGGAGTTGCTTCGTCACGTCGGTGTACGATAGGCAGGATCGGGGGCAGAGTGCTGAAGGGGTCGTGCGTCGCTTGGTGCAGTACGGCTTATCGGAACTCGCCTGACAATCGCTAAGATAAAGATTTTAGCGCAACGTTTGTAGTTCGCAGTTTGCGGCTTGTTACACAGTGTGCATTTCGGGGTCTCATCAGGCGATTTGGATTTTCTCATTTGATCATTGTGGCGTGCGCCTGACTACATTTGACGTATTTAAATTGCTTTCGGCAATCTCTTAGTGTGCGAGTACTCCTGGCACCGATGACATTGTGGTACGTCTTTCTGCGGATTGGGTGGATCGACTTTTACTACTGGACGACAGACTACTTGTTGTTGGTTTTAGGCTCAGTATCCACAAAAAGTAGATTGACCGTATGACCATTGCGTACGTGGACATTGCGTACCGAAATTCCCTTGACTGCAAGTTCCCATTTGATGTTCTCGGCGAGGCTTGTATGGTAGAGGGCGCGGATGACGGTTCTATATGCCCTTTCATCTTTTAGCTGGTAAGAATGAAACGGTATATTTAGATTCTCTAGGTGAGATCAGTAGATTCACAATTTGCTATATTCCTATTTGCAGTGTCTTGGCTTAATTCTTCCATAGACAGCTCCATATTAGAATTGTCTGCATCGTCGCATATTGCTGCAAATCGGAACGCATCGTGAAGATTTTTTCGCAGATGGTGTGGTGTTAGTGGCGTGGTTGTGAGGGAGATTCCCCTAATATATTTAGAGGGGCTCGGGACATCATGGCGACTATCGATTACGTTTCTGCGCAATTTAATTTTCGCGGTCATTAACGGTGATTCTTGCTTTTGCTTCTTATTTTCCTTATCTCTGGGTGGGAGAGTTGAGAACAAGTCCAACGTCTGAAAAACAGCCTTGCTCTACGAGCCTGAGATGGTGTGGGCATTGAGATGTGCCTGAGCGACAGAGCGACCAGCAGTGAAGCTTGAAGAGGAATCACGAACCCAGCGACCGTAAGAGTCAGTTTTGTGAACATGTATTTTGCTGGTAATAATCTGAAACCTTAAGGGTAATTGTCTGATATTATAGCTGACTTGTGATTATCGTTTGGTTATTGAACATTAATTGAATAATTAATTAATTGGCACTGATCGCGAGTATATTTCACAAAGAAAGGCACACCGTTCTCCATGAAGAAAAGACACGATTTTACACCAATACTTACACCAATACGTTTAATGTTACTAAATTATGGCTTTGTAACTCATTTTTCGACACATTCAACTTTTACGCATGTAGACCTCACATTTACTACTCCGTCTATCTATCCCTTCTGCAAATGGATAGTCTCTGACAACTGTTGGCAGTGACCACTTTCCAGTGATTCCGCATAATTTTCATCAACCTACATTCGCCAGGTTTGTTGGTGGAGTAGAGAGCCTAATACTTTACGGAATGTAAAACAAATCTGGTTTGACATAAATTCAATGATAGGCCTCCCAGTGCAGAAAATAAAATTTATTAAAGCAAACAACGAATGAATTTGCCAACACTTCGTCTGACTATTCAATGGATGATAAGTTTGACGAAGAATGCAGGAGGCATAACAAAGAATTTGGCAGCCTTACTCTCAGCTAGGCAACTAGAATATGAGTTTCCGCCAGCAGTACATGGAATACGGGCTACCCCGTAACCCTCGTGAATCTCTTCGCAACAAACAAGTGCTGAGAGAGAGGAATTGCACGAATTGTTGATGCGTAGAGCACGGGTCATTACAAAGGGGAAACCCCGGGGCATGATCGCATATCCTAACCCATGCTTAAACACCTTCCATCTTCTACCAATGGGAGACTATTGAGAGTATTCACCATCATGTTTAAAACGGGATGATATCCACGTATGGAAGTTTGCGATTTTAGTAACTAAAACCAAATAAGCAAGTTAATGGACTTGCCAGCTTTCTTCTATCTTAACTTAATCAGCCATAATCAAGTAGGATTCAATCCCAAGCACAGCACAATGGGCTCCCTGTTACATCTGCAACACTTCGTGTCCGATGCTGTTTCGAGCAAAAATCATGTCACTATACTGATGACTAATTTCGAAAGAGCATTTGATGGCGTGGATGTCCATACTGTTCTCTAACAGCTTGTGACGTCCAAGTGGGTGGGTCCAAAAATCTTCCACCTGCTGAAGGGTTTTACGACTCGACGTTCATTCCGAGTTAAGATAAACGATGTTTTTGCCTAACACAGCAGTTTACATAATGGCATACCTCAAGGATCGCCACTTTACGTAGTTTTATTTATTATTGCATTTGAGAAAATAAAATAGTTATTAGCCATAAGCATATAGGCTATGATTGTAAGAAAAATTCAATATATGCAATATAATGTATTCTTAAACATTTTATCAGATATCTATAAGTGTGGCCTGCTATCGGGTGCAACTCTCTCCTTGTTAATGCACAATTCTGCACAATTGTAAATATTTAGAATTAAAATTTAAAAATACCATCATTGAGTGCTTCAATTCTTTGATACTAGGGGTGTACTTTAATCGCAACTTCGTTTGCAGAGGCGGGCCTACCTTCGATTGTCATAGAAACTACGGCAAAACTCATTGCTAAGCTTTATTGCTCTCCAAACAAATTACTGCAAAAAGGTTTCCGGAATATCTTCAAGCAAAACGGAATATACAAAGTTTAATCTACAATCCGCCGTTGCGGATAGACCTACGAGTGTTCCTAAAAGATGACACCAGTGGAGATATCTTTCGGAAACTGCTGAATGAAGAGACTGCTAGATTAAAGCTAGAAAATCAGCTGAAGCAGTTTCAATTCTATAAGCAGCCACCATTGCACAGCAAAGAAGAGGCAAATTTGTTACTTGTACTGATAGTCTTTAAAATTCGAAGCCATCAATAATATCAATAATCGGAACCCCATAATCTGACGCATACGGGACGGCTGCATCAAAACCCCGGCATCACTAAAATTGTCTGGGTATATAGTCACAAAGGAATCGTATGTAACGAAATGACCAATGCAGCAGCTAAACTAGTATCGCGATCGCCTTCGATCACCTCAATTTCTCCTAACGATAAAGATATGCGCTGAGCTATCTCACTTTTCCTGCGCTCTCGCCAATCTTACACCTGGGGGTCTTTTCAACACCTTTACAAAACCTTCAACACCTTGAGAAACCTCAGTACCCAGATGGATGCTCCAAGAAAAAATTCACTGTATTCACTCGTCTACGAATTGGACACACCGGCATCACCTATACACATATACTCAATGGAGACACTCGCCCTCCGTGCCACAATACACATTCTGGACAGATGTCCTCACCTACAGAGTATCATAAGTGCCCCCTTCCCCATCTCTATACACTCATATATATAGATAAGATATATATATGAGGGTATCATAAATTATTGTAATAATAAAATTTAGTGATTAGTGATTTTATTCCAGTATAACATATTATTTTGAAAAATTAACGTTAAATTAATTGTACAGAGTATAGTTACACAATAACTTAACAACTATAATATTAAAATTACGAGTATAGAGTATATGTATAGTATAAGTGAAATAATATAACATGGCTAAGAAAAGTATTAATGAGATAAAACTTACAACGACTAAACTAAACTAAACGGCGAAGCGGCTGAGGAGTGTCGCCAGAGGTAGACCACCTTGTTGAGAGAGTTCAGTATAGTATCGCGAAAGGCGCGCAACGAACTCTTATCGTCAAGCAGAATATCAGAAAGTACCAACGCCTTCAGTAGATAGTACAATGACCACACATTGATCTTACATGGGGCAGGCCCAAGTGGCATCAAAATTCACCCAGTCACATAGACTGGGCTCAGCTGGTCTTAATTATTAATTTCTTCGGTGAACATGCGATACCAAAGCTGATGTCTACGTACATCATCAGCCTCTAACACATTAGCATGCAATATTAAACTAAAGTTAAGATTTAATTTAGAATTCAATACCTAAAATGACATAGACTATTCAAACAAAAATTTAGGTTACAAGTTTAAAAAGTAAGTTATGCAATAATTCAACGACGCGAACAATTTAGAGGTGGAAATTTCAGACTGTAGAACATCAGGGCGAAGCAAAGTCTCAAAAAAAAAACAATAATGTCAACGAAAACAATAATATCAGAACTGAAAGAAAAACTTCTAAGATAAAATTAAGAAAGTTTACACTTTAGCTCTCTAACATTTTGAAAATTTAGTGTTAGTTTTTTGGAGCATTGAAAGAAGGAGAAGATGAAGCTGGAGCAGTGACTGGGCAACATATGGGCAGGCCAGAATTTAGCGTCACAAATGACAGAAAATACTTTCATAGGAATTGAAGTCTTTAAAAGAGAGCCTTCTAAAGGGCTGGAAAAATTAAACTTATGATTATTTATATTCGAAAGGTTGCATGCTTTTGATGATATATAGCGTGCAACGTCGTCACAGGTTGTCTCCTTATCCAACCTGGAAATAAAAACATGTTTACGAGGATGCAGCACCTTCAAAGTACATGGCAATTGTGTAGAGGCAGTGTTAGACTGCGAAGGACTCTTAGGGGGAGACAAAGTACAGCAGGAGCTAGAGACTTTAGTAGGAGTGGTACCTGATCTCCATAGTGTATTCCAGCAGTTGAAATCGCCGGTAAGAATGAGTGGAGTGTTGATTTTGTGGCTATAATTGATGTAATTGTTATTAATAGTAAATTGCGGGTTTGTTTGTATTAGTAAGCCATCGCAAAGGATGTTGGAATTAATTGTGAAGTGCTTATGAGGGATATATCGCTTGATAAGGAAAGCGATCCCTTCTTTGGCTGTAGTATTATGTGCTAGGTTTTTAAAATAACCATTAAAAGGTGTCGGAAAAATTATTTTTGGATTTTCTATGGGATATGGCTCTCCTGTATACATGAAACATCCGGGTTCTGTTCTTTAATTAGAATAATTAATTCTTGATAATTGTTGATGAAACCGTTCATGTTCCATTGTACAATAGAAGAGACTTGATTATGTATCAAACTCTTCCATTGACTCGTCTGACTGAGAACTCGCTCGAGTTCTCAAAAGCCTAAAACTGCAGCTTCTCGAAAACTTCAAAACAGTAAAGAACCTTTTGAAAATTATCATCAACATCATATGAGCACACACGCCAAGATAATGGCAATGATTTCATACCTGAAAGAGAAAATAGGTAAGAAATACGACAAGCAGAAACGCCAGAACAACGTCAATTACGATCACATGCTAGTCAGAGTCATACAAATGTCAATAGAATGTTAATTTCGTCTGACGATTTCGATGAGGAAGAAGAATATGCTGCGGGTCTCATAATAAAGAAAGGGCTGGTTTTACATATTAACCTACAATTCACTATGCTGAAGCTGCTTCCATAGGTGGTATGGTCATATGCTGTAATTTATGTGAAGCTCTCAAATGGTGAAAGGAGTCAAATTGATTATGTTGCTCAAATGGAAAATTTCATATGAATATCTTCAAGGCTCTCCAGACCTTATGAAATTACTTTTAAGTGGTGAACATCCACATTCTAATCACTTTTTGAAGAATACAAGAAGAATACGCTTATAAAACAGCACATTTCAAATGACGTCTTTTGGAGCGAAAGAAATTAAAGAAGCCATTTATGCCAACCTTTAAAATACAAGGCCAAGTTTGTCATCCTATAGGATCGTTACTACCATAATATGAGCCAAAATTTCTTCAGATTTATTTTGTATCGGACTACATTCAACAAACTAATATCTGAAATAGAAATTGTTCACAACTCAACAACGAACTTACATCCAAAACATGCTGCATCAAGTCAATCCTTACGAACACAGTTTTAAAGCTGCATTGGACTCATTACTGCAAGGGCAAAGAAATCATTACAAATTGAAGTAACAACACCCCTGTCACAGATGAATTTGCAGTCGTTTTGGCAGATCAGGAAAATGATAGTCGTGATATCGTATTGCGCACTCGCGATAATGCGTTGCAGCACATTATGCAAACAAACAGGTATTACGACGCCCTACAATACCCATTAGTTTATGGTCGCATATATCAGCACTGCAATTTTATTCATATTTGCTGCAAATACAGCGTGGTCAATTTATTTATATCCAAAATTTCAAGAATTGTTTAGTCAATTTATTGTCGATATGTATGCGAAAGTAAAGACTGAGTGCTTGGTATACATACGCACTAACCAGAAACCTTTACCCGCTGAAGATTCCGTGCGTCTTAGGTACACTATGCAACAAGACAACAACACTGAAAACTTAGGTCAGTTGGTTATCCTTCCGTCCAGTTTTATGGGTGGGCCACGTTATATGCACGAGCATACCCAAGATGTATTTTGTTATATTCGAAAATAGGGCCGACCTGACCTCTTTATAACCTTCACGACTAGTCCAAAATGGAATGAAATTTCCAAAGAGCTTCTTCCAGGACAGGCTCCACACGATAGACACGATGTTATAGCTAGAGTTTTCTAATTAAAATTAAATCTCCTGATGATCTTGATCACAAAACAAAAAGTTTTGGGCCTAGCTTTGTGCCACATGTATACAATTGAATGACAGAAACGTGGATTACCCCACGGGCATATTTTACTGTGGCTGCAAGACTGCACTATGCTGTTGACATAGTCATAAGTTGTGAATTTCCTGAGAGAAGCCAGGACCCAATATTGCACGATATAATTAAAACTCACATGGTTCATGGGCCGTGCGGTACCCTTTTTTTTTTTTTTTACATAGACATAGTAGGTACGTAATGACCACTGATCTCACATGGGGCAGGCCCAAGTGGCATCAAAATTCACCCTGTCATATAGACTGGGCTCAGCTGGTGTTAACTGCTAAGTTCTTTGGTGAACATGCGATACCAAAGCTAATGACTACGTACTAAATATTTGGCTACAGATAAAAACATCATCAGCCTCTAATAAACATGCAATATTAAACTAAATCTAAGACTTAATTTAGAATTCAATACCTAAAATGATATAGACAATTCAAACAAAAATTTAGATTACAAGTTTAGAAAGTTATGCATTAATTCAATTAAGCCAATAATGTAGAGGTGGAAATTTCAGAGTTTAGAAAATCACGGCGAAGCAAAGTCTCAACGAAAACAATAATGACAGAACTGATAGAAAAAGTTCTAAGATGAAATGAAGAAAGTTTACACTTTAGCCTAGCCTTCTAATACTTTGAAAGTGTAGTGGAAGAAGCAGAAGATGAGACTGAAGCAGTGACTGTTAAGGTTACCTGCGAAAGCCTAGTTTTTTTCTTAGGAATAAACTCATGGACCACCATATGTGCAGGCCAGAAATTAGCGCCACAAATGACAGAAAATACTTCAATACCAACTGAAAGCTTGAAAGAAGAGCCTTCTCTAGGGCTAGAAAAATTAAACTTTTGAATATTAATATTCGAAGTGTTGCATGCTTTTGATGATATATAGTGTGCAACGTCGTCACAGGTTGTCTCCTTATCCAACCTGGAATTAAAAACATGTTTACGAGGATCCAGCACCTTCAAAATACATGGCACTGGAGTAGAGGCAGTATTGCACTGCGAAGAACTCTTAGGGGGCGACAAAGTACGGGAGGAGTTAGAGACTTTAGTAGAAGATGAAGCAGAAGTTACAGTAGTAAGACAGGGAGTAGAGCAAGATGAACAATTAGTGGTGGGAAAGTTGAAAGCGACAGATGAAGTGGTAGTAGAGGGGATATTGGTAGAAGGAGCTACTGGAATTGGAGCGGGATGGGATGATTGGTTAGATATTGAAGAAAGTAAAGAATAATAAGTGGGTAAATGTTGCGAAGAAGGGGAACAAGTTGGAGAAGTTGAAGCTGAAGTCACAGTAGTAAGACATGGAATAGAGGAAGTCGAACAAGAAGTGGAGGGAAACTTAAAGGCGATAGATGAAGAAGTAGTAGATGGGATAGTGGTTGACGGAGCTACCGGAATTTGAGCGGGATGGGCCGATGGGGTGGATATGGAAGAAAGTACAGAAGAGTGACTGGGTAAAGGTTGGGAAGAAGAAGAGCAAGTTGGAGAAGTTGAAGTTGAAGTCTCAGAAGTAGGGCAAGGAATCGAGGAAGACGAACAAGTAGTGGATGGAAAGTTCAAAGCGACAGATGAAGAAATAGTAGAGGGCATAATAGTTGAAGGAGCTAAGGGAATTGAAGTAGGATAGGGCGGTTGGGTAGAAGTAGAATAAAGTATATAAGAGTAAGTGGGTAAAAGTTGGGAAGAAGTAGAACAAGTTAGAGGGGATTGGGAAGAAGAGGGTTGAGGAGACGAAGAAGAAATAAGTGGCGCTGTGGTAGGCGGAAGATTATGAGGGGATAATGGCGGCAGTCAAGTCGAAAGAGTACTCCAAAAACATTTTTGACCCAGCATCAAACTCTGAGGCTAGCTCAGTGAATAGTTTCTTAAGTTTTTGGTATTTAATTCGCATACGGTGGTACATCAATGAGAAGTCCCCCACCACATGCAGGTTTAGCAGTACCGTAAAGTCGGTCATAGTCGCGACCAGTCAACCGAGCACAATTAAGGTGGGCGATGTTATCGCACATCCAACAAGAGGCACCTCTAAGCTTATCACTATTAAAGTTGTCCTTGTTGGTACAAGCCCGAATACAGCAACTCATTTTGCGCGAAGTATAGATACAAGATATTAAATAAAATAAAAGCAAAATAAGATAAATAAGATAGAAAAAAAAATGAATAAATAAAATAAAAATAAGTGAAAAAGAAGTAAATAAAATAAAAAATAATAATAATAATAACTTAAAATTTTTTTTTATTTTTTATTTCCCATATGTCGTGTACATATGTCTTTATTTTTTATTAAGACTATTAGTACATTCTTTAAACGTTATTTTAGGGTTGTAACTAATTTATGTGAGCAGTTCACAAAAGTTTTTTATTTTTGTAAGGATGTAGGGGAAAAAAATCAAAATAGTAACAAAAATAATATGCATTTAAATTAAATTAATACAATTATAGAGCAAAATATAGTAAAGAAAACATAAATGTAATAAGAATATAAAATACAAAAATAAACACATTAAACAAAAACAAAGAAAAAAGAAAGAGGTATTGAGATATATATATATATAGCTTCGAATTTATTCAACCAGATCCACTGGCCTTGTCCTCTGTAACCTGCGTCTGCATTGTAGTTCCTGCATTGGCAGTAGGTTGACACCAGCATTTGGGTGTTGGGTAAGCTGGGTCTGGTAGATTCGACTTATTTTTGTAATCTCCTCTGTTACTGTTGGAATATTAAGATCACGATGCAGATCATTGTTAGTTATATACCACCCAGCCTTGGTGATCATTCGAATGATTTTTGATTGTTGTCTTTGTATTATGTCTGTATTTGATTTTTTGGCCGTTCCCCAGATTTGTGCTCCGTACGTCCAGATTGGTCTTATAATGGCTTTGTAGATCAGTATTTTGTTTTCTAATGTTAACTTTGATTTGAGCAGCCAATATAATTGACTAATCCTCAGCTTGATTTGATCCCGTTTTTTAAGTATATGGTATTTCCAGTTGAGTTTGTTGTCAATATATAATCCTAGGTATTTGACTACATTTTCAATTTTTACGTCAGCTCCGTCAATCGTTATACGAGGTGGTGTGAATTTAGTTTTAGTTGTATATATAACATGTACTGTTTTGGTATTATTTACTTTCATTTGCCACTTTTCAAACCACCTTAGGGTAGTATCCAGATGCTGTTGTAGTTTGGATGTTGCTATGTTTACTTGTCTATGTGCGCTAAGTATTATAGTGTCATCAGCAAATGTGGCTATCATTGAAGCGTCGTCATTTGGTGATGGTATGTCCGCTGTAAAGATAGTGTATAATAACGGTCCTAGTACACTTCCTTGTGGTACGCCTGTTTTGATTTTTCTTAATGTGGAATATTCATCTGAGTACTTAACGAAAAAATGTCTTTCTGTGATATAGTATACTAATATCTGTAGTACGTTATGAGGAAATATATTGCGCAATTTGCTGATTAGTCCTTTGTGCCAAACTTTGTCGAATGCCTTTTCTACATCTAGAAAAACTCCTATGCAGAACTTTTTGTCGTCAAGATCGTTTAAAATTTTATGAGTCACACGATGGATTTGTTGTATGGTCGAGTGTTTTCGTCGAAAGCCAAATTGGTGGTCAGGTATTATATGTTTGCGTTCTATAATAGGTAACAGTCGCTGGCACAGGAGCTTTTCGAATATTCTTGACAGCATTGGAAGTAATCTAATTGGTCTATATGATGCTGGATTATATACGTCTTTACCAGGTTTTGGAATTGCAATGACTTCAGCCACTTTCCATACTTTAGGAAAGTAATTTAATCTAATTATCGCGTTGAAAATATTACGTATGTATACCACTGCTTAAAGTGGTAGCTCCCTTAAAAGTTTTCCGTCAATTTTGTCATACCCGGGTGCTTTTTTGGGCTTTATGTCGTGCTGTATACATAATAAAATAAAATAAAAATAAACGACAATAGACAAATTAATTGCCAAATGCTAATCAAAATCAAAATGCGGAGCAGATTCAAAACACGTCTGTTTAGCACAAGCAACTACCTCTTTCTCCTTGCATGCAAGGTTGCTTTCTTAATTATGTGTGAACGGTGATTTCCCATTCGCCTTTCTAAGGCGCATCTCCTTTCTTTCGTGAAACCCCGTGGTACTTTAATTGTTCTAAATTAAGTTGTGAAAAAATTAAATTATTTAATTCTGTTTTAAAATATCTGTTACGGTGGGCCTTCTGCACCGTACTTGAAAAAAAAAAAAAGTTGTCAATCAGCTGTGCTAAAGAGACGTGTTTTTAGTTTCCTCCGAGTATAGTATTTATTTCTGTTTTTATTACGCTCAAAATTTCTCTGGGTATTTATTTTATTTTTTATTTATTTTATTTAATTACTAACTCATCTTTGCTCGCTAATTTTTTTTAGTACAAATTATTCACTATGATTTTCTCTAAACATCCCAAAATGTGTACAAGACTGGTCACATTACTCTCTTAAATTTTGTTTGAAAAATTCGATCGTCGCGAGAATCGGTACCTTCCGGGTTTGGCTATTATTTCTGTGTTTTTACATTCTGATCCGCTGTTTGACTCATGTGTAGTAACATACTTCTATTGTGCTACGTAAGGTGAATAGTAAAGAAACAACCAAAAACACTGATATACTCAAATCAGCGAGCCTCAATTATAGAAAGTAATCTTTCTTCTATATATATACAAATGAAGGCATATTTCTGTCTGTAATAATATTCCTAGCTAACGCGTTAACGCAGAGGTGCTCAAATATTTCTTATGGAAGAGCAAATACCAATACATGTACAAGGATAATACAATATTTCAAATATAACAAAATCCTTATGACAGAGGATTGGGAAACTGCGTTGGAATATTGCAGGAATAAATTGTCCTTGACAAATAATGTGCACATTTACGAAGCAATACTTGCTCCAGCTTGTCGATACGGCTTTCAGGTGTATGGCATAGCAGCGAAATCAAATATCACGAAGGTCAGAGTACTGCAGGCTACGACATTGCTTATGCTTACCCGTGGTTCATGCGAAAGGCGAACCCTGAGAAAGGCTTAAAAATACGGAAAATTGGCGGTGTGATTAATCGTCAGGCAAAAAAAAAAAATATGGGAGGTTGAAAAATCATGCAAATAAACTAGCAACCCGCCTTCTAAAACGACGCAGAATGGAAGGAGTTAGGGTGACAAGACGGCAGAGGAGATCGCACCCAGTCGACCTCCTTAATACATCCCTTTAATATTATTATTAAATCATATCCCCACTTACTAATTTAAGTTTGTTTTGTTAATTTAAGTATATACAGTTTAATTTGTATATACAGTTTATTCAATTCAATATTAAGGAAAAAAAATTAACCAATCAAGTAGATATCTGCATTTGATAAGAAACTTGTTTAACCTTCTGTGATTCACTGCCCCTTCCGGGCTACTCTGTCTAAAGAAATGATCGGTGTGGTTCCAGGGGAGGTGAAGTAGCCTTAATTATTAAAAGTGGGAATAAAGACAAACAAAGACAAAGGATTAAATACCCACTTAATTGGAAACATCGACATACAGGTGGAAACAAACGCAGTTAACTCCTTAAAAATAGTCCTTCTTTATGCCAAATTCCTGCAGTTCGTCTAATGATATTAAACATAAAAAAGAAATGTTTAAGTCAGACTTGCTGAAGCTGCATCGTATAGATGGCAACTTCATAACTGTTGGCGATCTAACCGCCAACTGGAACTGCATTAACCGCCAGTGGAATTGTCTCAGAGCACTTTAAACGAACTCTCAATACAGGGCAAATTTAGCCTTATATACCCAAGAGACATATATTCAAGTTGTAAAGCATCTTCTTTTTACAACTTGTTATCCTCATCTTCTCACAGAGCCAGTAGTCCTCAATGACCCAATCTTGGCCAAATCATGTCGACGAGATCTTCTTTTAAGGGGTAATCCTTACAGTTCTCCAAAGTAAACTGGAAGGTTTTCAGAAATATTACTGGCATTGGCAAAGAACAATGTAACTAATCATTAAAGTTAAGTTGAATTACTTAAACCGTCAAATTAAAATACAATTGTTTGAACATAACAATACAATCTGGAACAAGAAACTCTCCCGAACTCCAAGCCATTTTGTAAACCAACTAAAGTAGAAAAAACAAAAAGCAATTTATACCAAGCTTCCTTCATAACAATCAGGTTTGTTGCACTAGGGAGCAAACGGCCGACATTATAAGCGATATATTTGAGGAAAAGTATCAGTTAGTTAGCAGTTCATTAAGCATTCTGGACAAAAGTGTGTTCCCCATTGAACAGCCTGTCACAATTGCACATGTGAGAAACGGAGTTCACCTTCTCAAAATAAAGAAGTCTCCAGGTCCAGATAACATTCCTAAAATCTGCCTTAAACATCTCCCAAAACCAGCTCTCAAATTATTAACCATTGTTTTTAATAAGTGTATAAGCATTGGCTACTTTCCATGCAAATGGAAGTTAGCTAAAATTGTGCCGATTCCAAGCCTGGTAAACGGGCCAACTCACCAGAAAGTTATCGATCAGCCTTTTGTGCGGTTTTTCTAAATTCTTCGAGCGTATTCTCAAATTCAGACTTCATACGCATATCGAACAAAATAACAATATCGAACAAATTGACAATACGGTTTTAGCGCAAAGTTCTGGTATATTCATCCGCTCAACAAAGTCAAGGATTTCGTGAAAATCGAACTTAACTCCAAAATATGGTTACACTGGATATGCAAGGTGCTTTTAATACCGTGTGGCATAAAGGCATTATACACAAACTTCATAACATTCCATTATACCTTATTAAAATTATCAATAGCTTCCTATCCGACAGATACTTCTGAGTCGACATACAAGGTGTTAAGTCTAACAAGAAATTAATTGCCGATGTGGTTACAATGATATTCAAAAGATCCTAGAAGAAGCCTTATCAAATCAAATTAAATTAAATATATTTCTTCACGAAGCCATCTACCTAATTCAAACCTTAGTTCTGAATTCTTACCCTGGACGAACTGTATGAAATACCTCGGATTACACATCGATAATAAACTTAATTTCAGTTTAAGTATTAGCAGGACAATTGATAAAATTAACAAAATAACCAGATTATTATATCCAATTATAATTAGAAAGTCGCAACTGTCAATAAAAAATAAACTATTAATATTTAAATCTATATTTGTACCAATACTGCTATACGGTTCCAAGATCTGGAGTGATTGTGCTGCCAGTCACCATGGCGAACCCCAAAGGGCCCAGAATAAGTTATTAAAAATTATCCCAAACCTAACTTTTTACTACTCCACTTCTCTACTACATGAAAAGGCAGATAGTTGCCTGATTGATGAAAAAATCTTACAGGCTAAAATAAGTTTTAATTTAATAAACCTAATATTCCACATTCCAAGTGATGAACGGACTTTAGTATCTAACTTATAGTTAGCTTTATTAAGTTTTGATCTTTATATATTGTTTGTCAAGATTATTAATTATTCGAAATCATTTTTCAGTTGTAGTCAAAGTTGTAGCCTGTTTCAAAGTTATCAATCAAAAACACTGAAGGTTCAATTTAACTTACAATTATTTTATTCGCTTTCGGTAATTTCGTTTAACAAGAGCGCGGTTTATAATTTGTGCGTGTGAAAGCGTCGGTGGTTGGCAAAAGTAGAAGGAATAAAATATTTTATGCAGTATATATATGTAGCCGCGTAAAAAACCAAACTGACTCAAAAGAAAGGAGAGAAACAAAGGGATAGAAAAGGGAGATAATCAAGCTCGAGTTAAAGACACAAATTCTTTGCTCTTACAAAATATGATAATCCACTTAAACTTAATACTTTTTTTTTTTAATTTTAGAGTATAACATTTATCGAGGTAAACTGCATAACACATTTGTTGTATTAAAAAATAATAACGTGAAAAAAAAAATAGACTTAGACTAAATTAAAAATGATGCTAATTGCGCCGAAAAGGCAATGACATAGAAGACTGATTTCTTCTTAAGGGAAGATCATTCGGATGTAGCCTCTTCAGTCTACGCCTTGTTGAGGTACGGGTGAGAGAGGATGCCAGCGGATTTGGGTGCGATAAATGTCTGTCTGTCACAGCGGCAGCTGTAAGAATTAATCACCTCCATAACAGTTGGCACGGAGAGATCCCTGTGCAGCGTGGTGTTGCGGACGTACCAAGGGGCGCCCGTAAATCTTCTGAGAGCCTTGCTCTGACATGCCTGCAGTCTTTTGATGTTGCAGGCAGCAGTAGTGCCCCAAATTTGTATAGCGTACCGCCAAGCAGGTGCCACTACTTGCAGAGAGATGAGCCTTTTATTAGTTAAAGATAACTTATTCGATGGGCGGAGGAGCCACTCATGTTTCTTGAGCGTTTGGTAGCAGCGCGCTGTAACTACCTTAATGTGTGCACGCCAGGTAAGACGCTTGATATACCAATTTTACTCCATTTGCGGAATGATGCTTGTGTTGTAAGTTACAACCGGACAGACGCCTTGCCTTAATGTGAAGGTACAGTGAGCTGATGTCTCAGAGTTTATGGCTATATTCCAACGCCTGGCCCATGAGTGGAATCTATCCAGGTAGCTGGACAATTTCTCCGCAGCTTCGTTCAGAGAGGCAGAGTTGAAAATAACTGTGGTATCGTCCGCGTAAGTAGCAATAATCGAATACTCATCTCTAGTTGTATGCATATCAGAGGTATATAAGGAGTAGAGGACCGGAGCTAAGACACTCCCCTGCGGGACACCGGCTCTCATGTGCCTGAAGGTGGAAATTTTGCCTCTTACCGCCACAGAGAAGGTTCGTCGTTGAAGAAATCTTCGCATTAGTAAAAACTGTTTGCCAGGCAGGAGTAATTTTAATTTATGCAGAAGTCCATCGATCCATACCCTATCGAATGCTTGTTTGACATCTAGGAAGACTGCAGAGGAATACTGTTTCATCTCAAACGCAGAAAGTATGTGATTAACGACTCGATGCAGTTGTTCGGGAGTACCATGCTGTGATCTAAATCCAAATTGGTGATCAGGAATGGCTTCTTGAACACCCCGTACTGCCAACAATCTACTCAAAAATAATCTTTCAAAAATTTTTGAAAAAGTTGGAAGCAGGCTTATGGGCTATATGATGTGACACGGTTCTCCGGAGTACCAGGTTTAGATATCATGGATATCGTTGCACACTTCCACTGTGTGGGAAAATGGCAGATCCGCAGCATGCTGTTGAACAGCAACGTCAGGAACAACACTCCCTTCCAAGGGAGTGCTTTCACCACCTTGTTGTCATTATGGTCATGTCCGGGGCTCTTCTTAGATTTCACTCTCTGAATTTGAGTCACAACCTCTGTAGGGGTGACATATTTAGTTGGACTGTGGTCTAAGATACATCTCGATAGGACTTCAGCTGTTTCCTCAACGTCTCCAGGGTCAGACAGGCTAAAAGGCGTGAACCGCCTCTCCAACTCATTAGCAAATGCTTCTGCTTTCTCGGTCTCCGTACGCAGCCACTGGTTTAGAGGCCCACGGATTGGAGCATGTCTGTGAGGCTGTTGTTTGATGCACTTGGTGGCACGCCATAGATTGAAGCCAGACTTTTTCATTGGATCCGCATTAGCCAACAGATTGTTGAAATGTTCCGATCGCACTGCTTGCATTACATGCCTCAGTTCTCGGGCAGCTCTGCTCCTTGTCAAATTCGATCCGTGATCTTATATAGCGACGTCGTAAACTGCGCTTATATCTCACCAACTCCAGAAACTCAGGTTTTAAAACCTGAGTATTGCGAGTTGTAAAGTGGGGGGTAATCTAGGATATTTATTTTACTTGCGGATTTTTTTAACGGCACTCGTTAGCATAGGGGATTGATTTGTTTAGTCGGGGACAGAACGTTGGTAACGAATTTCTAGTGGCAAAATGCCAGTTTCATAGAGCATGTTGTCTATTAGGATTGATCTGAAGGCGCTGAGAGCAAGCATAATCGCCGAGTGGCAGATATCTTATTGCGTAGTTAGGGAGGAGAGTTGCCAGAGAGAAACAGACCGTAGTCGATTTTGGACATAAAATTGGATTTGATGGCGGCGATAAGGGTGAGATGGTTGCAGTTGAATTTTTTGTTGGCGAGGCATTTGATAATGTTAAGTTTATTGGATAAGGATTGTTGGAGAGTTTCAATGTGGCTGTTCCAGGTATAAGTTGAGTTAAACGTAATTCCGAGTATTTTAAGTATTGTGATAGCAGGGATTACCGTGATGAGATGGTTTGGACCGGGAGCTCAACAACAGCAGCGGCAATCTAGTCTTGCACAGCGGTCACGAAACCAATGGTTAATGGAGTTGGATTCTTCATCACCAAGAAGATAAAAAAGGCCTAATGGCAACCAATATCGGATAGAATCATCACAGCAAGATTCAAGTGCAAGATAAGAGCATCACCATCGTGCAATGCTACGCTCCCACCGAAGTAGCATTGCACAACAACAAAGATGACTTTTACACCGCTTTGTACGCCACACTCAATAACATAAGAAACGGCCACATCATGATCCTGATGGGCGACTTCAATGCCAAAGTTGGCAGTAACAGGAGCGTCGCTCCTTGCTCGACGTGTACAACAAGATGGGGAATCCATAGGTAGCGATCACGAACTCATGAGCGCAGAAATATTGATTAAGCTAAAGAAGTGCCACGACAGACCTGGTGATTAACACCATCGCCGGAGCCACTCGAACGCTGTCCACGGCCCGCGAGAAGCTATCATCCCGCCAACACCAGATCGAGTGGGGAAGCCTTTGCGACACCCTAATACCATCGGCAGAAGCAGTAATTGGAAAACAGGAAAACAGAATGGATCTCGCTGGAGACTTGGGATTTAATCAGCCACAGAAACCATCTTAAAACACAGGCAGACAACAACATCCTTCTCCTCGGCGACTACTAGCTAGCTTGTGGGGAAGTTAAAAACTCAGCGAGAAGGGACAAGCGACGCCTCTTGGAAAACGGAATTTGCAGCTAGGGAAAACAATATGCGAACATTGTACCGACTAACCATGCAGATCGCCGGTTGTTCGATCAAAACCGATCAGCCTATGAGAGATAAACGCGGCACTCTTCTCACAGGCGAAGCAGAGCAACTCCAACGATGGAAGGAGCACTTCGAAGAGATCAGCCAGGCGCCATCAACACCCCAAGGTACCTGGACCGAAAACACAGCAGCAATAAACAGCAGAGCGCTGAGAATCTCCACCTTAGCCCCTAATATCAGAGAAATCAGCAAAGCCATCGCTAAACTAAAAGCCAACAGAGCTGCAAGGGAACACGGCCTCTTAGCTGAACTACTCCAACTAGACCCCAATTGGATAGCTGAAATTCTTCACCCGCTAATATCTCGCGTCTGGTCCTCAGAAACCGTGCCTGCCTCGTAAAAAAGGCATAATTGTGAAATTATCAAAAAAAGGGGATCTCACAGACTGAAACAATTGGAGAAAGATAACACTTCTCAACACAAACTACAAGATCCTTGCCGCCATCCTGCTCGACCGCATGCAGGAACAACTCGAGTCTACTATCCGCGACGAACAAGCAGGATTTAGACCACAAAGGAGCTGCGTAGACCAAGCCAACACCTTACGCGTAATAACCGAGCAATCGGCAGAATGGCGATCGTCGCTTTATCTCACGTACACGAAAGGAGTACCGCGGAAATTCATCGCGTTAGTTCACGAATCGTATGAAGACGCCGAACTATCAGTACTGCACAACGGACAACTCAGTGCAACTTTTCAGACAACCACCGGCGTCAAGCAAGGATGCCCACTCTCGCCGCTGCTTTTCAAGGTAGTGCTTGACGAAGTCATGCATCGCACTAGCACCACCAGCCGCGGCATAATGTGGAACCTAATTAAACATCTTGAATACCTGGACTATGCGGACGACATATGTCTGCTCTACCACCGCCGAAGCGATATACAGGCCAAGGTCAACGATCTTGTGTGTCATGCCAAAACAGTCGACCTGGTAATCAATATAAAGAAGACCAAGGCGATGAAACTCAACAATACCAGCGTGAAACACCTGTGGATAGACAATACACAGATCGCACTCGTGGATAATTTATCCTACCCGGGCACGACAATTTCAAGTCGCACAGCAGAAGACGTCAAAGCCAGGCTATCTAAGGCACGCTCAACTTTTGGCCGTTTGTACAAGATCTGGAAAAGGCGCCAGCTTTCGCAATCGACAAAATTAAGGATCTTCAACTCGTGCGTAAAGACGGTTCTACTATACGGAAGCGAGACATGGCTCACAACTAAGCAGATCAACAAAACACTGCAGACATTCATAAACAGGTGCCTGGTCTTTGCGGTGATATTCTGGCCTAACGGAATTTCAAACTATGATCTGCTGAACCTCTGTGGCGAGGAGCCCATTTACATCCAAATTCGCCGCCGCAAGTGGAAATGGATCAGGCACGCACTAAGGAAATCACCTAACAGCATCACCAGAATGCCCCTGGAGTGGAATCCGGAAGGCCACAGGCGAGTTGGGAGACCGAAAGAAACTTGGCGCAGATCTATAAATAAAGAGCTATCCATGGAGAACGAATTGCGCAAAACAGAGTGAGATGGAGAGTTCTCGTAGAAGCCCTATGTTCCCATGCGGAGTTATAAAGGAATATAAAAATCACACCATGATAGTATGCCGTTGAAAAATGAGTTCCATGTTCAGATTTTGCAGGTTGTTTATTTTCCTAATTATAAGATAGTCATACCCGTAAGCACAGAAGTCTAGATCTTTATGGAGTATTTCGGTTAAGTTGGTTGAAGGTTATTAAGAAAAGTATGATTGATAAAGGCGAGCCTTGGGGGATGCCATTAGACTAAAACAGGGTGGAGGAAAAATGGTTACCTACATATGCTATGATTTTTCTATTTGTCATAAAGTTTATGACGTAGTTTATAATTTTGGGGCCCAAATTCCATATTGCTAATTCATCGAATATGGTGTGAAAACCAATTTTATCGACAGCTTTATGGAAGTCGAGTGAAATAACTGATGCGTGGTTTTTGGTAGAAAATGATAATCTAGAGACATTAGATTGTCACATATTGATTTTACTTTTTGAAACCAGTATGACGGCTATCTATAAGTTTGTTTTGGGTAACAAACCACCATAGCCTGCTAGCAATAATTTTATCGAGGAGTTTGGAGCAGCATTGGTTAAGGGATATCGGTCTGTATGAGGAAATTAATGATTTGTCAGAATTGGGCTTATTGATCGGGAAGACTTTACTAGTTTTGTAATGTTGAGGAATGAAATTGTAGAAAATGGAGTTGTAAAGATTGAGGAGGCGGAGGAGAACGGTATTGTCTAGGTTTTTTACCATTGGGTTGGATATCTTGTCGATGCCAGGGGTTTTGCCTTTTAGCCTTGAAAGAGCTGTATGTAGTTCAATGATCGATATTGGGTTTTCTAGTTTACTTGCCATTGGGTAGGGTAAGTAGTCAGGAGTAAAGAATAAGGAGATGTTTTTGTGACGACTAAAGTTTCATGAGAAGTTAGAGTCGAGAGATTCGGTTGACCAGTATTTGCAGAATTGGTTCGCTATGGTATGCTTATTAGTAGTGAAAGATTGGTCATCGATGGTTTCAATACAGTGTATTTGAAGGTGGGGAGATTTTTTCCGGAGGAGTTGTAAGGTTAATATTTGCTGTGAAATGAGATAGGACCTCACGTTTAGATTTCTTGATTTCCCTCTTAAGGGTGACATTGGCTTTTAGGATGTTATCTGTGGTGATAGAACGTTTTAAAGTCTACCAATGTTTATTTTTTGTAGTTTTTAACTTTTTTAATTTGTCATTCCACCAAGGGACGGTGTATTTCTTATAATGTTTGATATTGGATAGGAGGGTAGAGGTGTATGCGCTGTCGGATGATTTTTGTAATATTTGCAGATTCCGTAATATTGGGGCTGATAGGTTTCGTAGCGCTCAGGGCAAAGAGTATTCATTCATATAGAGGTTACATTTCTCCCTTAAAAAAGGCAGAAGAGACTTGTTAGGCACGATTAGAATCGGCCACTGATTCTGTACATCAACGAAATTGTTGGCTGTTAAACTTATGCAGCGTAACATGTTGCTGTTGGTTTGCTTGGCTTTGCAAATGGACGGACGTCGAACTGCCGTATAAGTGGAAACTATTCAATGATAAGTAAATTACAAAAACATAAGAAAGACGTAATAAAAACAAAAATCAGAGACACTGTCTTCTTTCTTTGATTTTTTTAAAGTTCATTATTTGCAAGGTGGGTGGAGAATATTGAGCAAATTGTGTGGAGTTTTCTTTAATTCTACACTAAACGAAAACGAGCCCATATCAGCATGGCTGCCTTACGTTTCGCCTATATTCATTTATATGAACGAAATGAAAATACCAGGCGGCCAACAAAAAAAGAAGGCATGAAAACAAAGCAAAATCGTACAAAAATATTCCCAGTGATACACCAAATAAGAAACCATTGCAATATTATACACAACACACTAAAAATTATCACACTTCGCACGCAAGGGCGACACAGAAAACCAACACAATCTCATACATGCACTATACCTACACAACACACTCAAATATTAGCTTGCTTTTGATTTTTGATTTCAACTTCTTGTCGTACGCACCTCACTTTACACTTCGCCACTTCTTTCCTTGTCGACAAGTAGGCGATGGCATTACACAAAAACACATTTGTTAACTCGCACCAAGGGCATAGAAGAGGATCGAAAAAAGAGGAATTTTTATTCCCGCACGCAACCAACTTCACATCGTAGCCAACAAGTCAATTTTCGCTTGTCGTACCAAATGTATCAGAGGTCAGGCCCCGAGCGCGTGTTTCGTTGTTGAGTTCAAGTTTGCGGGGACGCAAAAAGTATACATATTCATATACGCAGGCATATATTTTTTCTTTGTCTTCCCTAATGTTC
>JAWNKX010000508.1:0-31587 GCA_035041755.1 Cacoxenus indagator
GAACGGGCGGAACGGGTGGAACGGGCGGAACGGGCGGAACGGGTGGAACAGGTGGAACGGGCGGAACGTGTGTAACGGGCGGAACGGGCGGAACGGGTGGAACGGGCGGAACGAGTGGAACGGGGGGAACGGGCGGAACGGGTGGAACGGGTGAAACAGGTAGTCGAAAAACTGGTGGAACGGGCGGAACGGGTGGAACAGGAAAGGGTGGCACAGGAAGGGATGAAACGCGTGAAACAGGTAGTTGGGAAACGGGCGGAACGGGTGGAACGGTGGAACGGGCGGAACGGGTGGAACGGGCGGAACGGGCGGAACGGGAGGAACAGGTGGAACGGGCGGAACGAGTGGAACGGGCGGAACGGGCGGATCGTTGGAACGGCGGAACGGGAAGGGGTGAAACGAGTGAAACAGGTAGTCGAGAAACTGGTGGAACGGGCGGAACGGGTGGAACAGGAAAGGGTGGCACAGGAAGGGATGAAACGCGTGAAACAGGTAGTTGGGAAACGGGCGGAACGGGTGGAACGGTGGAACGGGCGGAACGGGTGGAACGGGTGGAGCGGGTGGAACGGGTGGAACGGGCGGAACGGGTGGAAGGGGTGGAAGGGGTGGAACGGGCGGAACAGGTGGAACGGGCGGAACGGGTGGAACGGGTGGAACGAGTGGAACGGGCGGAACGGGCGGATCGTTGGAACGGGCGGAACGGGAAGGGGTGAAACGAGTGAAACAGGTAGTCGGGAAACGGGTGGAACGGGTGGAACGGGTGGAACGGGTGGAACGGGTGGAACGGGTGGAACGGGTGGAACGGGCGGAACGGGTGGAACGGGAGGAACGGGCGAAACGGCTGGAACGGGCGGAACGGGCGGAACGGGCGGAACGGGAGGAACGGGTGGAACGGGTGGAACGGGTGGAACGGGTGGAACGGGTGGAACGGGTGGAACGGTCGGAACGGGCGGAACGGGTGGAACGGGTGGAACGGGTGGAACGGGTGGAACGGGTGGAACGGGTGGAACGGGCGGAACGGGTGGAACGGGAGGAACGGGTGGAACGTGTGGAACGGGCGGAACGGGAGGAACGTGTGGAACGGCCGGAACGGGGGGAACGGCGAGGAACGGGTAGGGACGAAACGAGTGGTGCGGTTAAAACGAGTGGAACGGGTGAAACGGGCGAAACGGGTGAAACGGGTGGAACAGGAAGGGGTGAAACGAGTGAAACAGGTAGTTGGGAAACGGGTGGAACGGGCGGAACGGGTGGAACGGGAGGAACGGGCGGAACGGGTGGAACGGGTGGAACGGGTGGAACGGGTCGGAACGGGTGGAACGGGTGGAACGGGTGGAACGGGTGGAACGGGTGGAACGTGTGGAACGGCGGAACGGGAGGAACGTGTGGAACGGGCGGAATGGGGGGAACGGCGTGGAACGGGTAGGGACGAAACGAGTGGTGCGGTTAAAACGAGTGGAACGGGTGAAACGGGCGAAACGGGTGGAACAGGAAGGGGTGAAACGAGTGAAACAGGTAGTTGGGAAACGGTTGGAACGGGTGGAACGGGCGGAACGTGTGGAACGGGCGGAACAGGTGAAACGGGAGGAACGGATGGAAAGGGCGGAAAGGGTGGAAAGGGTGGAACGGGTGGAACGGGCGGAACGGGTGGAACGGGCGGAACGGGCTGAACGGGTAGAAGGGGCGGAACGGCTGGAACGGGTGGAATGGGCGGAACGGGTGGAACGGGTGGAACGGGTGGAACGAGTGGACGGGCGGAACGGGCGGAACGGGCGGAACGGGCGGATCGTTGGAACGGGTGGAACGGGCGGAACGGGTGGAACGGGTGGAAGGGGTGGAACGGGCGGAACAGGTGGAACAGGCGGAACGGGCGGATCGTTGGAACGGGCGGAACGGGAAGGGGTGAAACGAGTGAAACAGGTAGTCGGGAAACGGGTGCAACGGGTGGAACGGGCGAAACGGGCGAAACGGGCGGAACGGTCGAATCGGCTGGAACGGGAGGAACGGGTGGAACGGGTGGAACGGGTGGAACGGGTGGAACGGGTGGAACGGGTGGAACGGGTGGAACGGGTGGAACGGGTGGAACGGTCGGAACGGGCGGAACGGGTGGAACGGGTGGAACGGGAGGAACGGGTGGAATGTGTGGAACGGGCGGAACGGGAGGAACGTGTGGAACGGGTGGAACGTGTGGAACGGGTGGAACGGGTGGAACGGGTGGAACGGGCGGAACGGGCGGAACGGGTGGAAGGGGTGGAAGGGGTGGAACGGGCGGAACGGGTGGAACGGGCGGAACGGGTGGAAGGGCTGGAACGGGTGGAACGGTCGGAACGGTCGGAACGGGCGGAACGGGTGGAACGGGTGGAACGGGAGGAACGGGAGGAACGGGTGGAACGGGTGGAACGTGTGGAACGGGCGGAACGGGAGGAACGTGTGGAACGGGCGGAACGGTGGGAACGGGAAGGGGTGAAACGAGTGAAACAGGTAGTCGGGAAACGGGTGCAACGGGTGGAACGGGTGGAACGGGCGGAACAGGCGGAACGGGCGGAACGGTCGAAACGGCTGGAACGGGCGGAACGGGCGGAACGGGCGGAACGGGTGGAACGGGTGGAACGGGTGGAACGGGTGGAACAGTGGAACGGGCGGAACGGGCGGATCGTTGGAACGGGCGGAACGGGAAGGGGTGAAACGAGTGAAACAGGTAGTCGGGAAACGGGTGGAACGGGTGGAACGGGTGGAACGGGCGGAACGGGTGGAACGGGCGGAACGGGCGGAACGGGTGGAACGGGTGGAACGGGCGGAACGGGTGGAACGGGTGGAACGGGTGGAACGGGTGGAACGGGTGGAACGGGTGGAACGGGCGGAACGGGTGGGAACGGGTGGAACGGGTGGAACGGGTGGGGAACGGGTGGAACGGGTGGAACGGGTGGAACGGGTGGAACGGGTGGAACGGGTGGAACGGGCGGAACGGGTGGAACGGGTGGAACGGTGAACGGGAAGGGTGGAACGGGTGGAACGGGTAACGGGGGAACGGGTGGAACGGGTGGAACGGGTGGAACGGGTGGAACGGGTGGAACGGGTGGAACGGGTGGAACGGGTGGAACGGGCGGAACGGGCGGAACGGGTGGAACGGGTGGAACGTTGGAACGGGTGGAACGGGTACGGAAACGAGTGGTGCGGTTAAAACGAGTGGAACGGGTGAAACGGGCGAAACGGGTGGAACGGGTGAAACGGGTGTGAACAGGAAGGGGTGAAACGAGTGAAACAGGTAGTTGGGAAACGGGTGGAACGGGTGGAACGGGTGGAACGGGTGGAACGGGCGGAACGGGAGGAACAGGTGGAACGGGCGGAACGGGTGGAACGGGTGGAACGGGCGGAACGGGCGGAACGGGCGGAACGGGCGGAACGGGCGGAACGGGCGGAACGGGCGGAACGGGCGGAACGGGCGGAACGGGTGGAACGGGCGGAACGGGCGGAACGGGTGGAACGGGTGGAACGGGTGGAACGGCGTGGAACGGGTAGGGACGAAACGAGTGGTGCGGTTAAAACGAGTGGAACGGGTGAAACCGCCGGAACGGGTTGAACAGGAAGGGGTGGAACAGGAAGGGGTGAAACGAGTGAAACAGGTAGTTGGGAAACGGGTCGGAACGGGTGGAACGAGTCGGAACGGGTGGAACGGGCGGAACGGGCGGAACGGGAGGAACAGGTGGAACGGGCGGAACGGGAGGAACGGGAGGAACAGGTGGAACGGGCGGAACAGGTGGAACGGGCGGAACGGGTGGAACGGGTGGAACGGGTGGAACGGGTGGAACGGGCGGAACGGGTGGAACGGGTGGAACGGGCGGAACAGGTGGAACGGGCGGACGGTGACGGGTGGAACGGGTGGAAAGGGTGGAACGGGTGGAACGGGTGGAACGGGTGGAACGGGTGGAACGGGTGGAACGGGTGGAACGGGCTGAACGGGTAAAGGGGCGGAACGGTGGAACGGGTGGAATGGGCGGAACGGGTGGAACGGGTGGAACGGGTGGAACGAGTGGACGGGCGGAACGGGCGGAACGGGCGGAACGGGCGGATCGTTGGAACGGGTGGAACGGGCGGAACGTGCGGGACGGGTGGAACGGGCGGAACGTTGGAACGGGTGGAACGGGCCGAACGGGAAGGGGTGAAGCGAGTGAAACAGGTAGTCGGGAAACGGTCCAAACGGGTAAAACGGGTAGAACGGGTAGAGAGCATGGAAGGCGTGGAACGGGTTGGGACGAAACGAGTGGAGTGGTTAAAACGAGTGGAAAGGGTGAAACGGGTGAAACGGGCGGAACGAGTGGAATTGGGGGAACGGGTGGAACAGGTAGGGGTGTGCCAGGAAGGGGTGAAACGAGTGAAACAGGTAGTTGGGAAACGGGTGAAACGGGTGGAACGGGTGGAACGGTTGGAATGGGCGAAACGTGTGGAACGGGTGGAACGGGCGGAACGGGTGAAACGGGCGGAACGTGCGGAACGGGTGGAACGGGCGGAGCGTTGGAACGGGCGGAACGTACCAACCGGGAAGGGGTGAAACGAGTGAAACAGGTAGTTGGGAAACGGTCGAAACGGGTGAAACGGGTAGAACGGGTAGAAAGCATGGCAGGCGTGGAACGGGTAGGGACGAAACGAGTGGAGCGGTTAAAAGGAGTGGAACGGGTGAAACGGGTGAAACGGGCGGAACGAGTGGAACGGGCGGAACGGGTTGGAACAGGAAAGGGTGGCACAGGAAGGGGTGAAACGCGTGAAACAGGTAGTTGGGAAACGAGCGGAACGGGTGGAACGAGCGGAACGGGTGGAACGGGCGGAACGGGCGGAACGGGCGGAACAGGAGGAACGGGTGGCTCTTGTGGAACGGGCGGAACTGGTGGAACGGGCGGAACGGGCGGAACGGGCGGAACGGGTGGAACGGGAGGAAGGCGTTGAACGGGTAGAGACGAAACGAGTGGTGCGGTTAAAACGAGTGGAACGAGTGAAACGGGCGAAACGGGTGGAACAGGAAGGGGTGAAACGAGTGAAACAGGTAGTTGGGAAACGGGCGGAACGGGTGGAACGGGCGGAACGGGCGGAACGGGTGGAACGAGTGGAACAGGTAGTTGGGAAACGGGTGGAAAGGGTGGAACGGGTGGAACGGGTGGAACGGGTGGAACGGACTGAACGGGTAGAAGGGGTGGAACGGCTGGAACGGGTGGAATGGGTGGAACGGGTGGAACGGGTGGAACGGGTGGAACGGGTGGAACGGGTGGAACGGGTGGAACGGGTGGAACGAGTGGAACGGGCGGAACGGGCGCAACGGGCGGATCGTTGGAACGGGTGGAACGGGAAGGGGTGAAACGAGTGAAACAGGTAGTCGGGAAACGGTCCAAACGGGTAGAACGGGTAGAACGCAAGGAAGGCGTGGAACGGGTTGGGACGAAACGAGTGGAGTGGTTAAAACGAGTGGAACGGGTGAAACGGGCGAAACGGTTGGAACAGGAAGGGGTGAAACGAGTGAAACAGGTAGTTGGGAAACGGGTGGAACGGGTGGAACGGGCGGAACCGGCGGAACGGGAGGAACGGGAGGAACGGGTGGAACGGGTGGAACGGGCGGAACGGGTGGAACGGGTGGAACGGGTGGAACGGGCGGAACAGGTGGAACGGGCGGAACGGGTGGAACGGGCGGAACGGGTGGAAAGGGTGGAACGGGTGGAACGGGTGGAACGGGAGGAACGGGAGGAACGGGTGGAAGGCGTTGAACGGGTAGAGACGAAACGAGTGGTGCGGTTAAAACGAGTGGAACGGGTGAAACTGGCGAAACGGGTGGAACAGGAAGGGGTGAAACGAGTGAAACAGGTAGTTGGGAAACGGGTGGAACGGGTGGAACGGGTGGAACGGGTGGAACGGGCGGAACGGGTGGAACGGGCGGAACGGGTGGAACGGCTGGAACGGGTGGAACGGGCGGAACGGGTGGAACGGGTGGAACGGGTGGAACGGGTGGAACGGGTGGAACGGGTGGAACGGGTGGAACGGGTGGAACGGGCGGAACGGGTGGAACGGGTGGAACGGGTGGAACGGGTGGAACGGGTGGAACGGGTGGAACGGGCGGAACGGGTGGAACGGGTGGAACGGGTGGAACGGGTGGAACGGGCGGAACGGGTGGAACGGGTGGAACGGGCGGAACGGGTGGGAACGGCGTGGAACGGGTAGGGACGAAACGAGTGGAGCAGTTAAAACGAGTGGAACGGGTGAAACGGGTGGAACGGGCGGAACTGGCGGAACGGGCGGAAGTTGGAACGGGTGGAACGGGAAGGGGTGAAACGAGTGAAACAGGTAGTCGGGAAACGGTCGAAACGGGTGAAACGGGTGGAACGGGTAGAGAGCATGGAAGGCGAGGAACGGGTGGAACGAAAAGAGTGGAGTGGTTAAACGGAGTGGAACGGGTGGAACGGGTGGAACGGGCGGAACGGGTGGAACGGGGGGAACGGGTGGAACGGGTAGGAACGTGCCAGGAACGGGTGGAACGGGTGGAACAGGTAGTGGGAAACGGGTGAAACGGGTGGAACGGGCGGAACGGGTGGAACGGGCGGAACGGTGGAACGGGTGGAACGTACCGAACGGGAAGGGGTGAAACGAGTGAAACAGGTAGTCGGGAAACGGATGGAACGGGTGGAACGGGTGGAACGGGCGGAACGGGCGGAACGGGCGGAACTGGAGAAACGGGTGGAACGGGAGGAACAGGAAGGGGTGAAACGAGTGAAACAGGTAGTTGGGAAACGGGTGGAACGGGTGGAACGGGCGGAACGGGGGAACGGGGGAACGGGCGGAACGGGTGGAACGGGTGGAACGGGTGGAACGGGTGGAAGGGTGGAACGGGCGGAACGGGCGGAACGGGTGGAACGGGCGGAACGGGAAGGGGTGAAACGAGTGGAACGGGTGGAACGGTGGAACGGGTGCAACGGGTGGAACGGGTGGAACGGGCGGAACGGGTGGAACGTGCTGGAACGGGCGGAACGGGGGGAACGGGAGGAACGGGTGGGGAACGGGTGGAACGGGTGGAACGGTCGGAACGGTCGGAACGGGTGGAACGGGTGGAACGAGTGGAACGGGTGGAACGGGTGAAACGGGTGGAACGGTCGGAACGGGTGGAACCGTCGGAACGGGTGGAACGGGTGGAACGTGTGGAACGGGCGGAACGGGCGGAACGGGCGGAACGGGCGGAACGGGTGAACGGGCGGAAGGGGTGGAACGGGGCGGAACGGGCGGAACGGGCGGAACGGGCGGAACGGGCGGAACGGGCGGAACGGGCGGAACGGGCTGGAACTGGGTGGAACGGGCTGGAACGGGTGGAACGGGCGGAACGGGTGGAACGGGTGGAACGGGTGGAACGGGTGGAACGGGCGGAACGGGCGGAACGGGCGGAACGGGCGGAACGGGCGGAACGGGAGGAACAGGTGGAACGGGCGGAACGGGCGGTTAACGGGTGGAACGGGCTGGAACGGGCGGAACCGCCGGAACGGGCGGAACGGGTGGAACGGGCGGAACGGGTGGAACGGGTGGAACGGGCGGAACGGGCGGATCGTTGGAACGGGCGGAACGGGTGGAAGGGGTGAAACGGGTGGAACAGGTAGTCGGGAAGCGGGTGGAACGGGCGGAACGGGCGGAACGGGCGGAACGGGCGGAACGGGTGGAACGGGGGCGGTGGAACGGCTGGAACGGGCGGAACGGGCGGAGCGGGTGGAACGGGTGGAACGGGTGGAACGGGAGGAACGGGTGGAACGGGTAGGAACGGGAGGAACGGGTGGAACGGGCGGAACGGGAGGAACGTGTGGAACGGGTGGAACGGGGGGACCGGCGTGCAACGGGTAGGGACGAAACGAGTGGTGCGGTTAAAACGAGTGGAACGGGTGAAACGGGCGAAACGGGTGAAACGGGTGAAACGGGTGTAACAGGAAGGGGTGAAACGAGTGAAACAGGTAGTTGGGAAACGGGTGGAACGGGTGGAACGGGCGGAACGGGTGGAACGGGCGGAACGGGAGGAACAGGTGGAACGGGCGGAACGGGTGGAAAGGGTGGAACGGGTGGAACGGGCGGGAACGGGCGGAACGGCGGGAACGGGCGGAACGGGCGGGAACGTGGCGGGAATGGGCGGAACGGGCGGAACGGGTGGAACGGGCGGAACGGCGGAACGGGCGGAACGGGTGGGGAACGGGGGGAACGGGTGGAAGGCGTTGAACGGGTAGGGACGAAACGAGTGGTGCGGTTAAAACGAGTTGGAACGGGTGAAACCGCCGAAACGGGTTGAACAGGAAGGGGTGGAACAGGAAGGGGTGAAACGAGTGAAACAGGTAGTTGGGGGAAACGGTCGGAACGGGTGGGGAACGATCGGAACGGGTGGAACGGGCGGAACGGGCGGAAGGGGAGGAACAGGTGGAACGGGCGGAACGGGAGGAACGGGAGGGAACAGGTGGAACGGGCGGAACAGGTGGAACGGGGAACGGGTGGAACGGGTGGAACGGGTGGAAGGGCGGAACGGGTGGAACGGGTGGAACGGGCGGGAACAGGTGGAACGGGGCGTGAACGGGTGGAAAGGGCGGAACGGGTGGAAAGGGTGGAAAGGGTGGAACGGGTGGAACGGGTGGAACGGGTGGAACGGGCGGAACGGGTGGAACGGGCTGAACGGGTAGAAGGGGCGGAACGGCTGGAACGGGTGGAATGGGCGGAACGGGTGGAACGGGTGGAACGGGAGTGGACGGGCGGAACGGGCGGAACGGGCGGAACGGGCGGATCGTTGGAACGGGTGGAACGGGCGGAACGTGCGGGACGGGTTGAACGGGCGGAACGTTGGAACGGGTGGAACGGGCCGAACGGGAAGGGGTGAAGCGAGTGAAACAGGTAGTCGGGAAACGGTCCAAACGGGTAAAAGGGTTAGAACGGGTAGAGAGCATGGAAGGCGTGGAACGGGTTGGGACGAAACGAGTGGAGTGGTTAAAACGAGTGGAAAGGGTGAAACGGGTGAAACGGGCGGAACGAGTGGAATTGGGGGAACGGGTGGAACAGGTAGGGGTGTGCCAGGAAGGGGTGAAACGAGGAAACAGGTAGTGGGAAACGGGGGGGTGAAACGGGTGGAAACGGGTGGAACGCGTGGAACGGGTGGAACGGGTGGAACGGTTGGAATGGACGAAACGTGTGGAACGGGTGGGAACGGGCGGAACGGGTGAAACGGGCGGAACGTGCGGAACGGGTGGAACGGGCGGAGCGTTGGAACGGGCGGAACGTACCAACCGGGGAGGGGTGAAACGAGTGAAACAGGTAGTCGGGAAACGGTCGAAACGGGTGAAACGGGTAGAACGGGTAGAAAGCATGGCAGGCGTGGAACGGGTAGGGACGAAACGAGTGGAGCGGTTAAAAGGAGTGGAACGGGTGAAACGGGTCGGAACGAGTGGAACGGGCGGAACGGGTTGGAACAGGAAAGGGTGGCACAGGAAGGGGTGAAACGCGTGAAACAGGTAGTTGGGAAACGAGCGGAACGGGTGGAACGAGCGGAACGGGCGGAACGGGGGCGGGGAACGGGCGGAACAGGAGGAACGGGTGGAACTTGTGGAACGGGGGCGGTACCTTGTGGAACGGGCGGAACGGGCGGAACGGGCGGAACGGGTGGAACGGGAGGAAGGCGTTGAACGGGTAGAGACGAAACGAGTGGTGCGGTTAAAACGAGTGGAACGAGTGAAACGGGCGAAACGGGTGGAACAGGAAGGGGTGAAACGAGTGAAACAGGTAGTTGGGAAACGGGCGGAACGGGTGGAACGGGCGGAACGGGCGGAACGGGTGAAACGAGTGAAACAGGTAGTTGGGAAACGGGTGGAAAGGGTGGAACGGGTGGAACGGGTGGAAGGGGTGGAACGGACTGAACGGGTAGAAGGGGTGGAACGGCTGGACCGGGTGGAATGGGTGGAACGGGTGGAACGGGTGGAACGGGTGGAACGGGTGGAACGGGTGGAACGAGTGGAACGGGCGGAACGGGCGCAACGGGCGGATCGTTGGAACGGGTGGAACGGGAAGGGGTGAAACGAGTGAAACAGGTAGTCGGGAAACGGTCCAAACGGGTAGAACGGGTAGAACGCAAGGAAGGCGTGGAACGGGTTGGGACGAAACGAGTGGAGTGGTTAAAACGAGTGGAACGGGTGAAACGGGCGAAACGGTTGGAACAGGAAGGGGTGAAACGAGTGAAACAGGTAGTTGGGAAACGGGTGGAACGGGTGGAACGGGCGGAACCGGCGGAACGGGAGGAACGGGAGGAACGGGTGGAACGGGTGGAACGGGCGGAACGGGTGGAACGGGTGGAACGGGTGGAACGGGCGGAACAGGTGGAACGGGCGGAACGGGTGGAAAGGGCGGAACGGGTGGAAAGGGTGGAACGGGTGGAACGGGTGGAACGGGAGGAACGGGAGGAACGGGTGGAAGGCGTTGAACGGGTAGAGACGAAACGAGTGGTGCGGTTAAAACGAGTGGAACGGGTGAAACGGGCGAAACGGGTGGAACAGGAAGGGGTGAAACGAGTGAAACAGGTAGTTGGGAAACGGGTGGAACGGGTGGAACGGGCGGAACGGGTGGAACGGGAGGAACGGGTGGAACGGGTGGAACGGGTGGAACGGGCGGAACGGGTGGAACGGGTGGAACGGGTGGAACGGGTGGAACGGGTGGAACGGGCGGAACGGGTGGAACGGGCGGAACGGGTGGAAAGGGCGGAACGGGTGGAAAGGGTGGAACGGGTGGAACGGGTGGAACGGGAGGAACAAGTGGAACGGGAGGGACAGGTGGAACGGGAGGAACGGGTGGAAAGGGTGGAACGGGTGGAACGCGTTTAACGGCTGGAACGGCTGGAACGGGCGGAACGGGTGGAACGGGTGGAACGGGTGGAACGGGTGGAACGGGTGGAACGGGTGGAACGGGTGGAACGGGTGGAACGGGCGGAACGGGCTAAACGGGCGGAACGGGCGCAACGGGAGGAACAGGTGGAACGGGCGGAACGGGAGGAACGGGAGGAACAGGTGGAACGGGCGGAACACGTGGAACGGGCGGAACGGGTAAAAGGGCGGAACGTGCGGTACGGGTGGAACGGGCGGAACGTTGGAACGGGTGGAACGGGCCGAACGGGAAGGGGTGAAACGAGTGAAACAGGTAGTCGGGAAACGGTCGAAACGGGTGAAACGGGTAGAACGGGTAGAACGCATGGCAGGCGTGGAACGGGTAGGAACGAAACGAGTGGAGCAGTTAAAAGGAGTGGAACGGGTGAAACGGGTGGAGCGGGCGGAACTGGCGGAACGGGCGGATAGTTGGAACGGGTGGAACGGGAAGGGGTGAAACGAGTGAAACAGGTAGTCGGGAAACGGTCCAAACGGGTAAAAGGGGTAGAACGGGTAGAGAGCATGGAAGGCGAGGAACGGGTTGGGACGAAACGAGTGGAGTGGTTAAAACGAGTGGAAAGGGTGAAACGGGTGAAACGGGCGGAACGAGTGGAATTGGGGGAACGGGTGGAACAGGGGGGTGTGCAGGAGGGGTGAAACGAGTGAAACAGGTAGTTGGGAAACGGGTGAAACGGGTGGAACGGGCGGAACGGGTGGAACGGGCGGAGCGTTGGAACGGGTGGAACGTACCGAACGGGAAGGGGTGAAACGAGTGAAACAGGTAGTCGGGAAACGGTCGAAACGGGTGAAACGGGTAGAACGGGTAGAAAGCATGGCAGGCGTGGAACGGGTGAAACCGGCGAAACGGGTGGAACAGGAAGGGGTGAAACGAGTGAAACAGGTAGTTGGGAAACGGTTGGAACGGGTGGAACGGGCGGAACGTGTGGAACGGGCGGAACGGGAGGAACAGGTGGAACGGGAGGAACGGGTGGAAAGGGTGGAACGGGTGGAACGGGTGGAACGGGTGGAACGGGTGGAACGGGCGGAACGGGCGGAACGGGCTGAACGGGTGGAAGGGGTGGAACGGCTGGAACGGGTGGAATGGGCGGAACGGGTGGAACGGGTGGAACGGGCGGAACTGGTGGAAGGCGTTGAACGGGTAGAGACGAAACGAGTGGTGCGGTTAAAACGAGTGGAACGGGTGGAACGGGCGGAACGGGCGGAACGGGTAAAACAGGTAGTTGGGAAACGGGTGGAAAGGGTGGAACGGGTGGAACGGGTGGAACGGGTGGAACGGGCTGAACGGGTGGAAGGGGTGGAACGGCTGGAACGGGTGGAATGGGTGGAACGGGAGGAACGGGTGGAACGGGTGGAACGGGTGGAACGGGTGGAACGGGTGGAACGAGCGGAACGGGCGGAACGGGCGGATCGTTGGAACGGGTGGAACGGGAAGGGGTGAAACGAGTGAAACAGGTAGTCGGGAAACGGTCCAAACGGGTAGAACGGGTAGAACGCAAGGAAGGCGTGGAACGGGTTGGGACGAAACGAGTGGAGTGGTTAAAACGAGTGGAACGGGTGAAACGGGCGATACGGTTGGAACAGGAAGGGGTGAAACGAGTGAAACAGGTAGTTGGGAAACGGGTGGAACGGGCGGAACGGGTGGAACGGGAGGAACGGGCGGAACGGGAGGAACGGGTGGAACGGGTGGAACGGTCGGAACGGGTGGAACGGGTGGAACGGGTGGAACGGGTGGAACGGGCGGAACGGGCGGAACTGGTGGAAGGCGTTGAACGGGTAGAGACGAAACGAGTGGTGCGGTTAAAACGAGTGGAACGGGTGAAACGGGCGAAACGGGTGGAACAGGAAGGGGTGAAACGAGTGAAACAGGTAGTTGGGAAACGGGTGGAACGGGCGGAACGGGCGGAACGGGAGGAACGGGCGGAACGGGAGGAACGGGTGAGGAACGGGTGGAACGGTGGGCGGAACGGGTCGGAACGGGTGGAACGGGTCGGAACGGGTGGAACGGGTGGAACAGGGAGGAACGTGTGGAACGGGCGTGAACGGGTAGGGACGAAACGAGTGGTGCGGTTAAAACGAGTGGAACGGGAGAAACGGGCGAAACGGGTGGAACAGGAAGGGGTGAAACGAGTGAAACAGGTAGTTGGGAAACGGTTGGAAAGGGTGGAACGGGCGGAACGTGTGGAACGGGCGGAACGGGAGGAACAGGTGGAACGGGAGGAACGGGTGGAAAGGGTGGAACGGGCGGAACGGGTGGAACGGGTGGAACGGGTGGAACGGGCGGAACGGCTGAACGGGTGGAAGGGGCGGAACGGCTGGAACGGGTGGAACGGGTGGAACGGGTGGAACGGGCGGAACGGGCGGAACTGGTGGAAGGCGTTGAACGGGTAGAGACGAAACGAGTGGTGCGGTTAAAACGAGTGGAACGGGTGAAACGGGCGAAACGGGTGGAACAGGAAGGGGTGAAACGAGTGAAACAGGTAGTTGGGAAACGGGTGGAACGGGTGGAACGGGCGGAACGGGTGGAACGGGTGGAACGGGCGGAACGGGTGGAACGGGTGGAACGGGAGGAACGGGTGGAACGTGTGGAACGGCGGAACGGGAGGAACGTGTGGAACGGGCGGAACGGGGGGAACGGGTGGAACGGGTAGGGGCGAAACGAGTGGTGCGGTTAAAACGAGTGGAACGGGTGAAACGGGCGAAACGGGTGGAACAGGAAGGGGTGAAACGAGTGAAACAGGTAGTTGGGAAACGGTTGGAAAGGGTGGAACGGGTGGAACGGGCGGAACGTGTGGAACGGGCGGAACGGGGAGGAACAGGTGGAACGGGAGGAACGGGTGGAAAGGGTGGAACGGGTGGAACGGGTGGGAACGGGAGAACAGGTGGAACGGGTGGAACGGGTGGGAACGGGTGGAACGGGTGGAACGGGTGGAACGGGTGGAACGGGCGGAACGGGTGGAACGGGCGGAACGGGCGCAACGGGAGGAACAGGTGGAACGGGCGGAACGGGAGGAACGGGAGGAACAGGTGGAACGGGCGGAACACGTGGAACGGCGGAACGGGTGGAACGGCTGGAACGGGTGGAACGGGTGGAACGGGAGGAACGGGTGGAACGGGTGGAACGGGTGGAACGGGTGGAACGAGTGGAACGGGCGGAACGGGCGCAACGGGCGGATCGTTGGAACGGGTGGAACGGGAAGGGGTGAAACGAGTGAAACAGGTAGTCGGGAAACGGTCGAAACGGGTGAAACGGGTAGAACGGGTAGAAAGCATGGCAGGCGTGGAACGGGTGAAACGGGCGAAACGGGTGGAACAGGAAGGGGTGAAACGAGTGAAACAGGTAGTTGGGAAACGCTTGGAAGGGTGGAACGGGCAGGAACGTGTGGAACGGGCGGAACGGGAGGAACAGGTGGAACGGGAGGAACGGGTGGAAAGGGTGGAACGGGTGGAACGGGTGGAACGGGTGGAACGGGTGGAACGGGTGGAACGGGTGGAACGGGCGGAACGGGCGGAACGGGCTGAACGGGTGGAAGGGGTGGAACGGCTGGAACGGGTGGAATGGGCGGAACGGGTGGAACGGGTGGAACGGGCGGAACTGGTGGAAGGCGTTGAACGGGTAGAGACGAAACGAGTGGTGCGGTTAAAACGAGTGGAACGGGTGGAACGGGCGGAACGGGCGGAACGGGTAAAACAGGTAGTTGGGAAACGGGTGGAAAGGGTGGAACGGGTGGAACGGGTGGAACGGGTGGAACGGGCTGAACGGGTGGAAGGGGTGGAACGGCTGGAACGGGTGGAATGGGTGGAACGGGAGGAACGGGTGGAACGGGTGGAACGGGTGGAACGGGTGGAACGAGCGGAACGGGCGGAACGGGCGGATCGTTGGAACGGGTGGAACGGGAAGGGGTGAAACGAGTGAAACAGGTAGTCGGGAAACGGTCCAAACGGGTAGAACGGGTAGAACGCAAGGAAGGCGTGGAACGGGTTGGGACGAAACGAGTGGAGTGGTTAAAACGAGTGGAACGAAACGGGCGATACGGTTGGAACAGGAAGGGGTGAAACGAGTGAAACAGGTAGTTGGGAAACGGGTGGAACGGGCGGAACGGGTGGAACGGGCGGAACGGGAGGAAAGGGTGGAACGGGTGGAACGGTCGGAACGGGCGGAACGGGTGGAACGGGTGGAACGGGCGGAACGGGCGGAACTGGTGGAAGGCGTTGAACGGGTAGAGACGAAACGAGTGGTGCGGTTAAAACGAGTGGAACGGGTGAAACGGGCGAAACGGGTGGAACAGGAAGGGGTGAAACGAGTGAAACAGGTAGTTGGGAAACGGGTGGAACGGGCGGAACGGGCGGAACGGGAGGAACGGGCGGAACGGGAGGAACGGGTGGAACGGGAGGAACGGGTGGAACGGTCGGAACGGGCGGAACGGGTGAAACGGGCGGAACGGGTGGAACGGGTGGAACGGGAGGAACGGGTGGAACGTGTGGAACGGCGGAACGGGAGGAACGTGTGGAACGGGCGGAACGGGGGGAACGGCGTGGAACGGGTAGGGACGAAACGAGTGGTGCGGTTAAAACGAGTGGAACGGGAGAAACGGGCGAAACGGGTGGAACAGGAAGGGGTGAAACGAGTGAAACAGGTAGTTGGGAAACGGTTGGAAAGGGTGGAACGGGCGGAACGTGTGGAACGGGCGGAACGGGAGGAACAGGTGGAACGGGAGGAACGGTTGGAAAGGGTGGAACGGGCGGAACGGGCGGAACGGGCTGAAGGGGTGGAAGGGGTGGAACGGCTGGAACGGTTGGAATGGGCGCAACGGGTGGAACGGGTGGAACGGGTGGAACGATTGGAACGGGCGGAACGGGCGGAACGGGCGGATCGTTGGAACGGGTGGAACGGGCGGAACGGGTGGAAGGGGAGGAACGGGCGGAACGAGGTGGAACGGGCGGAACGGGCGGAACGGGTGGAAGGGCTGGAACGGGTGGAATGGGTGGAACGGGAGGAACGGGTGGAACGGGTGGAACGGGTGGAACGAGTGGAACGGGCGGAACGGGCGCAACGGGCGGATCGTTGGAACGGGTGAAACGAGTGAAACAGGTAGTCGGGAAACGGTCCAAACGGGTAGAACGGGTAGAACGCAAGGAAGGCGTGGAACGGGTTGGGACGAAACGAGTGGAGTGGTTAAAACGAGTGGAACGGGTGAAACGGGCGAAACGGTTGGAACAGGAAGGGGTGAACGAGTGAAACAGGTAGTTGGGAAACGGGTGGAACGGGCGGAACGGGTGGAACGGGAGGAACGGGAGGAACGGGAGGACGGGTGGAAGGCGTTGAACGGGTAGAGACGAAACGAGGGGTGCGGTTAAAACGGGTGGAACGGGTGAAACGGGCGAAACGGGTGGAACAGGAAGGGGTGAAGGCGAGTGAAACGGGTAGTTGGCGAAACGGGAGGAACGGGTGGAACGGGTGGAACGGGTGGAACGGTCGGAACGGGCGGAACGGGTGGAACGGTCGGAACGGGCGGAACGGGTGGAACGGGTGGAACGGGAGGAACGGGTGGAACGTGTGGAACGGCGGAACGGGAGGAACGTGTGGAACGGGCGGAACGGGGGGAACGGGTGGAACGGGTGGAAGGGGCGAAACGAGTGGTGCGGTTAAAACGAGTGGAACGGGTGAAACGGGCGAAACGGGTGGAACAGGAAGGGGTGAAACGAGTGAAACAGGTAGTTGGGAAACGGTTGGAACGGGTGGAACGGGCGGAACGTGTGGAACGGGCGGAACGGGAGGAACAGGTGGAACGGGTGGAACGGGTGGAACGAGTGGAACGGGAGGAACGGGCGGAACGGGCGGAACGGGCGGAACGGGCGCGAACGGGCGGAAGGGGTGGAACGGGTGGAACGGGTGGAAGGGGTGAACGGGTGGACGAACGGGTGGAGCTGGGAAAACGAGTTGGAACGGGTGAAACCGCCGAAACGGGTTGAACAGGAAGGGGTGGAACAGGAAGGGGTGAAACGAGTGGAACAGGTAGTTGGGAAACGGGCGGAACGGGTGGAACGGGCGGAACGGGTGGAACGGTGGAACGATCGGAACGGGTGGAACGGGCGGAACGGGCGGAACGGGCGGAACGGGAGGAACAGGTGGAACGGTCGGAACGGGCGGAACGGGAGGAACAGGTGGAACGGGCGGAACAGGTGGAACGGGCGGAACGGGCGGAACGGGTGGAACGGGTGGAACGGGTGGAACGGGTGGAACGGGCGGAACGGGTGGAACGGGCGGAACGGGCTGGAACGGGTGGAACGGGTGGAACGGGCGGAACGGGTGGAAAGGGCGGAACGGGTGGAACGGGTGGAACGGGTGGAACGGGTGGAACCGGAGGACAGGTGGGAACGGGAGGAACGGGTGGAACGGGTGGAACGGGTGGAACGCGTTTAACGGGCGGAACGGGCGGAACGGGCGGAACGGGCGGAACGGGCGGAACGGGCGGAACGGGCGGAACGGGTGGAACGGGTGGAACGGGTGGAACGGGTGGAACGGGTGGAACGGGTGGAACGGGAGGAACGGGCGGAACGGGCCTGGAACGGGCGGAACACGTGGGAACGGGCGGAACGGGTGAAAAGGGCGGAACGTGCGGTACGGGTGGAACGGGCGGAACGTTGGAACGGGTGGAACGGGCCGAACGGGAAGGGGTGAAACGAGTGAAACAGGTAGTCGGGAAACGGTCGAAACGGGTGAAACGGGTAGAACGGGTAGAACGCATGGCAGGCGTGGAACGGGTAGGAACGAAACGAGTGGAGCAGTTAAAAGGAGTGGAACGGGTGAAACGGGTGGAGCGGGCGGAACTGGCGGAACGGGCGGATAGTTGGAACGGGTGGAACGGGAAGGGGTGAAACGAGTGAAACAGGTAGTCGGGAAACGGTCCAAACGGGTAAAAGGGGTAGAACGGGTAGAGAGCATGGATGGCGAGGAACGGGTTGGGACGAAACGAGTGGAGTGGTTAAAACGAGTGGAAAGGGTGAAACGGGTGAAACGGGCGGAACGAGTGGAATTGGGGGAACGGGTGGAACAGGTAGGGGTGTGCCAGGTAGGGGTGAAACGAGTGAAACAGGTAGTTGGGAAACGGGTGAAACGGGTGGAACGGGCGGAACGGGTGGAACGGGCGGAACGGGCGGAACGGGCGGAACGGGCGGAACGGCTGGAACGGCTGGAACGGCTGGAACGGGCGGAACGGGAAGGGGTGAAACGAGTGAAACAGGTAGTCGGGAAACGGTCGAAACGGGTGAAACGGGTAGAACGGGTAGAAAGCATGGCAGTCGTGGAACGGGTAGGGACGAAACGAGTGGAGCGGTTAAAAGGAGTGGAACGGGTGGAACGGGTGAAACCTGCGGAACGAGTGGAATTGGGGGAACGGGTGGAACAGGTAGGGGTGTGACAGGAAGGGGTGAAACGAGTGAAACAGGTAGTTGGGAAACGGGTGAAACGGGTGAAACGGGTGGAACGGGTGGAACGGTTGGAATGGGCGAAACGTGTGGAACGAGGGGAACGGGCGGAACGGGTGGAAGGGGTGGAACGGCTGGAACGGGTGGAATGGGTGGAACGGGTGGAACGGGCGGAACGGGTGGAACGGGCGGAACGGGCGGAACGGGCGGAACGGCTGGAACGGCTGGAACGGCTGGAACGGGCGGAACGGGAAGGGGTGAAACGAGTGAAACAGGTAGTCGGGAAACGGTCGAAACGGGTGAAACGGGTAGAACGGGTAGAAAGCATGGCAGTCGTGGAACGGGTAGGGACGAAACGAGTGGAGCGGTTAAAAGGAGTGGAACGGGTGAAACGGGTGAAACCTGCGGAACGAGTTGGAATTGGGGGCGGGGAACGGGTGGAACAGGTAGGGGTGGGACAGGGAGGGGTGAAACGAGTGAAACAGGTAGTTGGGAAACGGGTGGAAACGGGTGGAACGGGTGGAACGGGTGGAACGGGTGGAACGGGTGGAATGGGCGAAACGGGTGGAACGGGGGGAACGGGCGGAACGGGCGGAACGGGCGGAACGGCTGGAACGGCTGGAACGGGCGGAACGGGAAGGGTGAAACGAGTGAAACAGGTAGTCGGGAAACGGTCGAAACGGGTGAAACGGGTAGAACGGGTAGAAAGCATGGCAGTCGTGGAACGGGTAGGGACGAAACGAGTGGAGCGGTTAAAAGGAGTGGAACGGGTGAAACGGGTGAAACCTGCGGAACGAGTGGAATTGGGGGAACGGGTGGAACAGGTAGGGGTGTGACAGGAAGGGGTGAAACGAGTGAAACAGGTAGTTGTTAAACGGGTGAAACGGGTGAAACGGGTGGAACGGGTGGAACGGTTGGAATGGGCGAAACGTGTGGAACGAGGGGAACGGGCGGAACGGGTGGAAGGGGTGGAACGGCTGGAACGGGTGGAATGGGTGGAACGGGTGGAACGGGTGGAACGGGTGGAACGGGCGGAACGGGCGGAACGGGCGGAACGGGCGGAACGGGCGGAACGGCTGGAACGGCTGGAACGGGCGGAACGGGAAGGGGTGAAACGAGTGAAACAGGTAGTCGGGAAACGGTCGAAACGGGTGAAACGGGTAGAACGGGTAGAAAGCATGGCAGTCGTGGAACGGGTAGGGACGAAACGAGTGGAGCGGTTAAAAGGAGTGGAACGGGTGAAACGGGTGAAACCTGCGGAACGAGTGGAATTGGGGGAACGGGTGGAACAGGTAGGGGTGTGACAGGAAGGGGTGAAACGAGTGAAACAGGTAGTTGGGAAACGGGTGAAACGGGCGGAACGGGTGGAACGGGTGGAACGGGTGGAACGGGTGGAACGGTTGGAATGGGCGAAACGGGTGGAACGGGGGAACGGAAGGGTGAACGGGTGAAAACGGGCGGAACGTGCGGAACGGGTGGAAACGGGCGGAACGTGTGGAACGGGCGGAACGGGAGCCGAACGGTGGAAGGGGTGGAACGAGTGAAACGGAGTCCGGAACGGTCGAAACGGGTGAAACGGGTGAAAGCATGGCACGTGGAACGGGGGAACGGAGGAAGGGCGAAACGAGTGGAAGCGGTGGAAAACGGAGTGGAACGGGTGAAACGGGTGGACGAACGGTGGGCGTTGAACGGGTGGAACGGGTGCCGGAAACGGGTTGGAACCGGAAAGGGTGGAACAGGAAGGGGTGAAACGCGTGAAACAGGTAGTTGGGAAACGGGCGGAACGGGTGGAACGGGCGGAACGGGAGGAACGGGCGGAACGGGCGGAACGGGCGGAACGGGCGGAACGGGCGGAACGGGCGGAACGGGTGGAACGGGTGGAACGGGGGGAACGGGTGGAACGGCGTTGAACGGGTGGAACGGGACGAAACGAGTGGTGCCGGTGGAACGAGGTGGAACGGGTGAAACCGCCGGAACGGGTGGAACGGGAGGAACGGGTGGAACGGGAGGAACGGGTGGAACGGGTGGAACAGGTAGTTGGGAAACGGGCGGAACGGGTGGAACGGGCGGAACGGGTGGAACGGGTGGAACGGGTCGGAACGGGTGGAACGGATCGGAACGGGCGGAACCGGCGGAAGGGGAGGTGGGGAACGGGAGGAACGGGTGGAACGGGGGAACGGGAGGAACAGGTGGAACGGGCGGAACGGGTGGAACGGGCGGAACGGGTGGAACGGGTGGAACGGGTGGGAACGGGTGGAACGGGTGGAACGGGTGGGAACGGGTGGAACGGGCGGAACGGGTGGAACGGGTGGAACGGGTGGAACGGGTGGAACGGGCGGAGCGAGGGGGAACGGGCGGAACGGGCGGAACGGGTGGAAAGGGCGGAACGGGCGGAACGGGTGGAACGGGCGGAACGGTGGAACGGGTGGAACGGGTGGAACGGGAGGGTGGAACGGAAGTGAACGGGTGGGAAAGGGTCGAACGGGTGAAACGCGTTAAACGGGTGGAACGGGCGGAACGGGCGGGAACGGGTAGGCGAGAAGCGGCGGCGTGGAACGGGCGGAACGGGCGGAACGGGCGGGAACGGGCGGAACGGGCGGAACGGGCGGAACGGGCGGAACGGGCGGAACGGGACGGGGGAACGGGCGGAACGGTGCGGAACGGGCGGAACGGGCGGAACGGGCGTAGAACGGGTAGCGAGCATGGAAGGCGAGGAACGGGTTGGGACGAAACGAGTGGAGTGGTTAAAACGAGTGGAAAGGGTGAAACGGGTGAAACGGGTCGGAACGAGTGGAATTGGGGGAACGGGTGGAACAGGTAGGGGTGTGCCAGGTAGGGGTGAAACGAGTGAAACAGGTAGTTGGGAAACGGGTGAAACGGGTGGAACGGGCGGAACGGGTGGAACGGGCGGAACGGGCGGAACGGGCGGAACGGGCGGAACGGCTGGAACGGCTGGAACGGCTGGAACGGGCGGAACGGGAAGGGGTGAAACGAGTGAAACAGGTAGTCGGGAAACGGTCGAAACGGGTGAAACGGGTAGAACGGGTAGAAAGCATGGCAGTCGTGGAACGGGTAGGGACGAAACGAGTGGAGCGGTTAAAAGGAGTGGAACGGGTGAAACGGGTGAAACCTGCGGAACGAGTGGAATTGGGGGAACGGGTGGAACAGGTAGGGGTGTGACAGGAAGGGGTGAAACGAGTGAAACAGGTAGTTGGGAAACGGGTGAAACGGGTGGAACGGGTGGAACGGGTGGAACGGTTGGAATGGGCGAAACGGGTGGAACGGGGGGAACGGGCGGAACGGGTGAAACGGGCGGAACGGGTGGAAGGGGTGGAACGGCTGGAACGGGTGGAATGGGTGGAACGGGTGGAACGGGTGGAACGGGCGGAACGGGTGGAACGGGCGGAACGGGCGGAACGGGCGGAACGGCTGGAACGGCTGGAACGGCTGGAACGGGCGGAACGGGAAGGGGTGAAACGAGTGAAACAGGTAGTCGGGAAACGGTCGAAACGGGTGAAACGGGTAGAACGGGTAGAAAGCATGGCAGTCGTGGAACGGGTAGGGACGAAACGAGTGGAGCGGTTAAAAGGAGTGGAACGGGTGAAACGGGTGAAACCTGCGGAACGAGTGGAATTGGGGGAACGGGTGGAACAGGTAGGGGTGTGACAGGAAGGGGTGAAACGAGTGAAACAGGTAGTTGGGAAACGGGTGAAACGGGTGAAACGGGTGGAACGGGTGGAACGGGTGGAACGGGTGGAACGGTTGGAATGGGCGAAACGTGTGGAACGAGGGGAACGGGCGGAACGGGTGGAAGGGGTGGAACGGCTGGAACGGGTGGAATGGGTGGAACGGGTGGAACGGGTGGAACGGGCGGAACGGGTGGAACGGGCGGAACGGGTGGAACGGGCGGAACGGGCGGAACGGCTGGAACGGCTGGAACGGCTGGAACGGGCGGAACGGGAAGGGGTGAAACGAGTGAAACAGGTAGTCGGGAAACGGTCGAAACGGGTGAAACGGGTAGAACGGGTAGAAAGCATGGCAGTCGTGGAACGGGTAGGGACGAAACGAGTGGAGCGGTTAAAAGGAGTGGAACGGGTGAAACGGGTGAAACCTGCGGAACGAGTGGAATTGGGGGAACGGGTGGAACAGGTAGGGGTGTGACAGGAAGGGGTGAAACGAGTGAAACAGGTAGTTGGGAAACGGGTGAAACGGGCGGAACGGGCGGAACGGGTGGAACGGTGGAACGATCGGAACGGGTGGAACGGGCGGAACGGGCGGAACCGGCGGAAGGGGAGGAACAGGTGGAACGGTCGGAACGGGAGGAACGGGAGGAACAGGTGGAACGGGCGGAACAGGTGGAACGGGCGGAACGGGTGGAAAGGGTGGAACGGGTGGAACGGGTGGAACGGGCGGAACGGGTGGAACGGGTGGAACGGGTGGAACGGGTGGAACGGGTGGAACAGGTGGAACAGGTGGAACGGGCGGAACGGGTGGAAAGGGCGGAACGGGTGGAACGGGTGGATCGGGTGGAACGGGAGGAACGGGAGGAACAGGTGGAACGGGAGGAACGGGTGGAAAGGGTGGAACGCGTTTAACGGGCGGAACGGGCGGAACGGGCGGAACGGGCGGAACGGGCGGAACGGGCGGAACGGGCGGAACGGGCGGAACGGGCGGAACGGGCGGAACGGGTGGAACGGGTGGAACGGGTGGAACGGGTGGAACGGGTGGAACGGGTGGAACGGGTGGAACGGGTGGAACGGGTGGAACGGGTGGAACGGGTGGAACGGGTGGAACGGGTGGAACGGGCGGAACGGGCGGAACGGGCGGAACGGGCGCAACGGGAGGAACAGGTGGAACGGGCGGAACGGGAGGAACGGGAGGAACAGGTGGAACGGGAGGAACGGGTGGAACGTGTGGAACGGCGGAACGGGAGGAACGTGTGGAACGGGCGGAACGGGGGGAACGGGTGGAACGGGTAGGGGCGAAACGAGTGGTGCGGTTAAAACGAGTGGAACGGGTGAAACGGGCGAAACGGGTGGAACAGGAAGGGGTGAAACGAGTGAAACAGGTAGTTGGGAAACGGTTGGAACGGGTGGAACGGGCGGAACGTGTGGAACGGGCGGAACGGGAGGAACAGGTGGAACGGGTGGAACGGGTGAACCGAGTGGAACGGGTAGGGACGAAACGAGTGGTGCCGTTAAAACGAGTTGGAACGGGTGAAACCGCCGAAACGGGTTGAACAGGAAGGGGTGGAACAGGAAGGGGTGAAACGAGTGAAACAGGTAGTTGGGAAACGGGCGGAACGGGTGGAACGGTTGGAATGGGCGAAACGGGTGGAACGGGGGGAACGGGCGGAACGGGTGAAACGGGCGGAACGTGCGGAACGGGTGGAAGGGGTGGAACGGCTGGAACGGGTGGAATGGGTGGAACGGGTGGAACGGGTGGAACGGGCGGAACGGGTGGAACGGGTGGAACGGGTGGAACGGGCGGAACGGGTGGAACGGGTGGAACGGGTGGAACGGGCGGAACGGGTGGAACGGGCGGAACGGGTGGAACGGGTGGAACGGGTGGAACGGGTGGAACAGGTGGAACAGGTGGAACGGGCGGAACGGGCGGAACGGGCGGAACGGGCGGAACGGGCGGAACGGGCGGAACGGGCGGAACGGGCGGAACGGGCGGAACGGGCGGAACGGGCGGAACGGGCGGAACGGGACGGGCGGAACGGGTGGAACGGGTGGAACGGGTGGAACGGGTGGAACGGGTGGAACGGGCGGAACGGGCGGAACGGGCGGAACGGGCGGAACGGGCGCAACGGGAGGAACAGGTGGAACGGGCGGAACGGGAGGAACGGGAGGAACGGGAGGAACAGGTGGAACGGGCGGAACACGTGGAACGGGCGGAACGGGTAAAAGGGCGGAACGTGCGGTACGGGTGGAACGGGCGGAACGTTGGAACGGGTGGAACGGGCCGAACGGGAAGGGGTGAAACGAGTGAAACAGGTAGTCGGGAAACGGTCGAAACGGGTGAAACGGGTAGAACGGGTAGAACGCATGGCAGGCGTGGAACGGGTAGGAACGAAACGAGTGGAGCAGTTAAAAGGAGTGGAACGGGTGAAACGGGTGGAGCGGGCGGAACTGGCGGAACGGGCGGATAGTTGGAACGGGTGGAACGGGAAGGGGTGAAACGAGTGAAACAGGTAGTCGGGAAACGGTCCAAACGGGTAAAAGGGGTAGAACGGGTAGAGAGCATGGAAGGCGAGGAACGGGTTGGGACGAAACGAGTGGAGTGGTTAAAACGAGTGGAAAGGGTGAAACGGGTGAAACGGGCGGAACGAGTGGAATTGGGGGAACGGGTGGAACAGGTAGGGGTGTGCCAGGTAGGGGTGAAACGAGTGAAACAGGTAGTTGGGAAACGGGTGAAACGGGTGGAACGGGCGGAACGGGTGGAACGGGCGGAACGGGCGGAACGGGCGGAACGGGCGGAACGGCTGGAACGGCTGGAACGGCTGGAACGGGCGGAACGGGAAGGGGTGAAACGAGTGAAACAGGTAGTCGGGAAACGGTCGAAACGGGTGAAACGGGTAGAACGGGTAGAAAGCATGGCAGTCGTGGAACGGGTAGGGACGAAACGAGTGGAGCGGTTAAAAGGAGTGGAACGGGTGAAACGGGTGAAACCTGCGGAACGAGTGGAATTGGGGGAACGGGTGGAACAGGTAGGGGTGTGACAGGAAGGGGTGAAACGAGTGAAACAGGTAGTTGGGAAACGGGCGGAACGGGTGGAACGGTGGAACGATCGGAACGGGTGGAACGGGCGGAACGGGCGGAACCGGCGGAAGGGGAGGAACAGGTGGAACGGTCGGAACGGGAGGAACGGGAGGAACAGGTGGAACGGGCGGAACGGGTGGAAAGGGTGGAACGGGTGGAACGGGTGGAACAGGTGGAACAGGTGGAACAGGTGGAACGGGCGGAACGGGTGGAAAGGGCGGAACGGGTGGAACGGGTGGAACGGGTGGAACGGGTGGAACGGGTGGAACGGGAGGAACAGGTGGAACGGGAGGAACGGGTGGAAAGGGTGGAACGGGTGGAACGCGTTTAACGGGCGGAACGGGCGGAACGGGCGGAACGGGCGGAACGGGCGGAACGGGCGGAACGGGCGGAACGGGTGGAACGGGTGGAACGGGTGGAACGGGTGGAACGGGTGGAACGGGTGGAACGGGTGGAACGGGTGGAACGGGCGGAACGGGCGGAACGGGCGGAACGGGCGCAACGGGAGGAACAGGTGGAACGGGCGGAACGGGAGGAACGGGAGGAACAGGTGGAATGGGAGGAACGGGTGGAACGGGTGGAACGAGTGGAACGGGAGGAACGGGCGGAACGGGAGGAACAGGTGGAACGGGTGGAACGGGTGGAACGAGTGGAACGGGAGGAACGGGCGGAACGGGCGGAACGGGCGGAACGGCCGGAAAGGGCGGAACGGGCGGAACGGGTGGAACGGGTGGAACGGGGGGAACGGGTGGAAGGCGTTGAACGGGTAGGGACGAAACGAGTGGTGCCGTTAAAACGAGTTGGAACGGGTGAAACCGCCGAAACGGGTTGAACAGGAAGGGGTGGAACAGGAAGGGGTGAAACGAGTGAAACAGGTAGTTGGGAAACGGGCGGAACGGGTGGAACGGGCGGAACGGGTGGAACGGTGGAACGATCGGAACGGGTGGAACGGGCGGAACGGGCGGAACCGGCGGAAGGGGAGGAACAGGCGGAACGGTCGGAACGGGAGGAACGGGAGGAACGGGAGGAACAGGTGGAACGGGCGGAACGGGTGGAACGGGTGGAACGGGTGGAACGGGTGGAACGGGTGGAACGGGTGGAACGGGCGGAACGGGTGGAACGGGTGGAACGGGTGGAACGGGTGGAACGGGTGGAACGGGTGGAACGGGCGGAACGGGTGGAAAGGGCGGAACGGGTGGAACGGGTGGAACGGGAGGAACAGGTGGAACGGGAGGAACGGGTGGAAAGGGTGGAACGGGTGGAACGCGTTTAACGGGCGGAACGGGCGGAACGGGCGGAACGGGCGGAACGGGTGGAACGGGTGGAACGGGTGGAACGGGTGGAACGGGTGGAACGGGTGGAACGGGTGGAACGGGTGGAACGGGCGGAACGGGCGGAACGGGCGCAACGGGAGGAACAGGTGGAACGGGCGGAACGGGAGGAACGGGAGGAACAGGCGGAACGGGTGGAACGGGTGGAACGGGTGGAACGGGTGGAACGGGTGGAACGGGTGGAACGGGTGGAACGGGCGGAACGGGCGGAACGGGCGGAACGGGCGCAACGGGAGGAACAGGTGGAACGGGCGGAACGGGAGGAACGGGAGGAACAGGTGGAATGGGAGGAACGGGTGGAACGTGTGGAACGGCGGAACGGGAGGAACGTGTGGAACGGGTGGAACGGGGGGAACGGGTGGAACGGGTAGGGGCGAAACGAGTGGTGCGGTTAAATCGAGTGGAACGGGTGAAACGGGCGAAACGGGTGGAACAGGAAGGGGTGAAACGAGTGAAACAGGTAGTTGGGAAACGGTTGGAACGGGTGGAACGGGCGGAACGTGTGGAACGGGCGGAACGGGAGGAACAGGTGGAACGGGTGGAACGGGTGGAACGAGTGGAACGGGAGGAACGGGCGGAACGGGCGGAACGGGCGGAACGGCCGGAAAGGGCGGAACGGGCGGAACGGGCGGAACGGGTGGAACGGGGGGAACGGGTGGAAGGCGTTGAACGGGTAGGGACGAAACGAGTGGTGCCGTTAAAACGAGTTGGAACGGGTGAAACCGCCGAAACGGGTTGAACAGGAAGGGGTGGAACAGGAAGGGGTGAAACGAGTGAAACAGGTAGTTGGGAAACGGGCGGAACGGGTGGAACGGGCGGAACGGGTGGAACGGTGGAACGATCGGAACGGGTGGAACGGGCGGAACGGGCGGAACCGGCGGAAGGGGAGGAACAGGCGGAACGGTCGGAACGGGAGGAACGGGAGGAACAGGTGGAACGGGCGGAACAGGTGGAACGGGCGGAACACGTGGAACGGGCGGAACGGGTAAAAGGGCGGAACGTGCGGTACGGGTGGAACGGGGGAAGGGGTGAAACGAGTGAAACAGGTAGTTGGGAAACGGGTGAAACGGGTGAAACGGGTGGAACGGGTGGAACGGTTGGAATGGGCGAAACGGGTGGAACGAGGGGAACGGGCGGAACGGGTGGAAGGGGTGGAACTTCTGGAACGGGTGGAACGGGTGGAACGGGCGGAACGGGTGGAACGGGCGGAACGGGCGGAACGGGCGGAACGGGCGGAACGGGCGGAACGGCTGGAACAGCTGGAACGGCTGGAACGGGCGGAACGGGCGGAAAGGGCGGAACGGGTGGAAAGGGCGGAACGGGTGGAACGGGAGGAACAGGTGGAACGGGCGGAACGGGAGGAACGGGAGGAACAGGTGGAACGGGCGGAACAGGTGGAACGGGCGGAACAGGTGGAACGGGCGGAACGGGTGGAAAGGGTGGAACGGGGGGAACGGGTGGAAAGGGTGGAACGGGCGGAACGGGTGGAACGGGTGGAACGGGCGGAACAGGTGGAACGGGCGGAACAGTTGGAAAGGGTGGAACGGGTGGAACGCGATTAACGGGCGGAACGGGCGGAACGGGTGGAACGGGTGGAACGGATGGAACGGGTGGAACGGGCGGAACGGGCGGAACGGGGCGGGGAACGGGAGGAACAGGTGGAACGGGCGGAACGGGAGGAACGGGAGGAACAGGTGGAACGGGCGGAACGGGTGGAAAGGGTGGAACGGGGGGAACGGGTGGAAAGGGTGGAACGGGCGGAACGGGTGGAACGGGTGGAACGGGCGGAACAGGTGGAACGGGCGGAACAGTTGGAAAGGGTGGAACGGGTGGAACGCGATTAACGGGCGGAACGGGCGGAGGGGTGGAACGGGTGGAACGGATGGAACGGGTGGAACGGGCGGAACGGGCGGAACGGGCGGAACGGGCGGAACGGGAGGAACAGGTGGAACGGGCGGAACGGGAGGAACGGGAGGAACAGGTGGAACGGGCGGAACAGGTGGAACGGGCGGAACGGGTGAAACGGGCGGAACGTGCGGTACGGGTGGAACGGGCGGAACGTTGGAACGGGTGGAATGGGCCGAACGGGAAGGGGTGAAACGAGTGAAACAGGTAGTCGGGAAACGGTCGAAACGGGTGAAACGGGTAGAACGGGTAGAAAGCATGACAGGCGTGGAACGGGTAGGGACGAAACGAGTGGAGCGGTTAAAAGGAGTGGAACGGGTGAAACGGGTGGAGCGGGCGGAACGGGCGGAACGGGCGGATCGTTGGAACGGGTGGAACGGGAAGGGGTGAAACGAGTGAAACAGGTAGTCGGGAAACGGTCCAAACGGGTAAAACGGGTAGAACGGGTAGAGAGCATGGAAGGCGAGGAACGGGTTGGGACGAAACGAGTGGAGTGGTTAAAACGAGTGGAAAGGGTGAAACCGCCGAAACGGGTTGAACAGGAAGGGGTGGAACAGGAAGGGGTGAAACGAGTGAAACAGGTAGTTGGGAAACGGGCGGAACGGGTGGAACGGGCGGAACGGGTGGAACGGTGGAACGATCGGAACGGGTGGAACGGGCGGCACCGGCGGAAGGGGAGGAACAGGCGGAACGGTCGGAACGGGAGGAACGGGAGGAACAGGTGGAACGGGCGGAACAGGTGGAACGGCGCGGAACAGGGTGGAACGGGTGGAACGGGCGGAACGGGCGGAACGGGAGGAACGGGCGAAACGGGAGGAACGGGTGGAAGGGCTGGAACGGGTGGAATGGGCGGAACGGGTGGAACGGGTGGAACGGGTGGAACGGGCGGAACGGGCGGAACGGGCGGAACGGGCGGAACGGGAGGAACAGGTGGAACGGGCGGAACGCGTTTAACGGCTGGAACGGGCGGAACGGGCGGAACCGCCGGAACGGGCGGAACGGGTGGAACGGGCGGAACGGGTGGAACGGGCGGAACGAGTGGAACGGGCGGAACGGGTTGGAACAGGAAAGGGTGGCACAGGAAGGGGTGAAACGCGTGAAACAGGTAGTTGGGAAACGAGCGGAACGGGTGGAACGGGCGGAACGGGTGGAACGGGCGGAACAGGAGGAACGGGTGGAACTTGTGGAACGGGCGGAACGGGTGGAACGGGCGGAACGGGCGGAACGGGCGGAACGGGTGGAACGGGAGGAAGGGGAGAAACGGGTGGAACGGGTGGAACGGGCGGAACGGGAGGAACGGGCGGAACGGGGGGAACTGGTGGATGGCGTTGAACGGGTAGAGACGAAACGAGTGGTGCGGTTAAAACGAGTGGAACGGGTGAAACGGGCGAAACGGGTGGAACAGGAAGGGGTGAAACGAGTGAAACAGGTAGTTGGGAAACGGGTGGAACGGGTGGAACGGGCGGAACGGGCGGAACGGGAGGAACGGGCGAAACGGGAGGAACGGGTGGAAAGGGTGGAACGGGTGGAACGGGTGGAACGGGTGGAACGGGCGGAACGGGCTGAACGGGTGGAAGGGGTGGAACGGCTGGAACGGGTGGAATGGGTGGAACGGCTGGAACGGGTGGAACGGGTGGAACGGGTGGAACGAGTGGAACGGGCAGAACCGGCGGAACGGGCGGATCGTTGGAACGGGTGGAACGGGAAGGGGTGAAACGAGTGAAACAGGTAGTCGGGAAACGGTCCAAACGGGTAGAACGGGTAGAACGCAAGGAAGGCGTGGAACGGGTTGGGACGAAACGAGTGGAGTGGTTAAAACGAGTGGAACGGGTGAAACGGGCGAAACGGTTGGAACAGGAAGGGGTGAAACGAGTGAAACAGGTAGTTGGGAAACGGGTGGAACGGGCGGAACGGGCGGAACGGGAGGAACGGGCGGAACGGGAGGAACGGGTGGAACGGGCGGAACGGGTGGAACGGGCGGAACGAGTGGAACGGGCGGAACGGGTTGGAACAGGAAAGGGTGGCACAGGAAGGGGTGAAACGCGTGAAACAGGTAGTTGGGAAACGAGCGGAACGGGTGGAACGGGCGGAACGGGTGGAACGGGCGGAACGGCGCAGGAGGAACGGGTGGAACTTGTGGAACGGGCGGAACGGGTGGAACGGGCGGAACGGGCGGAACGGGCGGAACGGGTGGAACGGGAGGAAGGGGAGGAACGGGTGGAACGGGTGGAACGGGCGGAACGGGTGGAACGGGCGGAACGGGGGGAACTGGTGGAAGGCGTTGAACGGGTAGAGACGAAACGAGTGGTGCGGTTAAAACGAGTGGAACGGGAGGAACGGGCGAAACGGGAGGAACGGGTGGAAAGGGTGGAACGGGTGGAACGGGTGGAACGGGTGGAACGGGCGGAACGGGCTGAACAGGTGGAAGGGGTGGAACGGCTGGAACGGGTGGAATGGGTGGAACGGGAGGAACGGGTGGAACGGGTGGAACGAGTGGAACGGGCGGAACGGGCGGAACGTGCGGATCGTTGGAACGGGTGGAACGGGAAGGGGTGAAACGAGTGAAACAGGTATTCGGGAAACGGTCCAAACGGGTAGAACGGGTAGAACGCAAGGAAGGCGTGGAACGGGTTGGGACGAAACGAGTGGAGTGGTTAAAACGAGTGGAACGGGTGAAACGGTTGGAACAGGAAGGGGTGAAACGAGTGAAACAGGTAGTTGGGAAACGGGCGGAACGGGAGGAACGGGAGGAACGGGAGGAACGGGAGGAACGGGTGGAACGGGTGGAACGGTCGGAACGGGTGGAACGGGTGGAACGGGTGGAACGGGTGGAACGGGCGGAACGGGCGGAACTGGTGGAAGGCGTTGAACGGGTAGAGACGAAACGAGTGGTGCGGTTAAAACGAGTGGAACGGGTGAAACGGGCGAAACGGGTGGAACAGGAAGGGGTGAAACGAGTGAAACAGGTAGTTGGGAAACGGGTGGAACGGGTGGAACGGGCGGAACGGGAGGAACGGGCGGAACGGGAGGAACGGGTGGAACGGGTGGAACGGTCGGAACGGGTGGAACGGGCGGAACGGGTGGAACGGGTGGAACGTACCGGACGGGAAGGGGTGAAACGAGTGAAACAGGTAGTCGGGAAACGGTCGAAACGGGTGAAACGGGTAGAACGGGTAGAAAGCATGGTAGTCGTGGAACGGGTAGGGACGAAACGAGTGGAGCGGTTAAAAGGAGTGGAACGGGTGA
>JAWNKX010000509.1:0-46914 GCA_035041755.1 Cacoxenus indagator
TCTTAGACAGAGATGGAAACAGAAAAGGAATACACCGCAGACGTATACATGTTTTTCTGCGTGCGCGCTTCTCAGCAATGGAAAGAGAGAAAAAGAGGAAAGAAAACGAAAACAGAGACAAGCTGAGCTGTTCTCGCAGTTGTTGGCATGTTGGATCGTTCGTTAGTCATAACACATGTGGTTCGGTCTACTCGAGTATGAACAAAATTTGCAACGATATCTTTGGCCGGAAGGCTGTGTCAAAATAAATATAATCAAGCAAGCGGCAAGACAACGACTCAGTTGAATTGTGACTTCAAAACAGAGGGGATGTAATTTGCTGTTTTAATTTTCTCTTGGTCTTTAGTTCTATTGACAGATAGATTTGATAGTTCTTTGGTTCTCTTGGCAGTTAGCTTTATTGTTAGTATAACTATTGTTTAAATTATTATTGTTAGTATTATTATAGTTATTAGGATTATACTTTTGATTACGTTTAGTATTAGACTTTCTCTTTGTAATTTTGGCACTTTTCTCTAGGCAGCTTCGTTTATTTGTTAGTTGTATACTGTATCTCACTCATGACTAATGAAGTTCCACTTCTAGCACGCGCACTTAGTTGCAAGAGAGATGTTTTTATTGTACGAAAGCATTTGTTGAGAGAAATTGGTAAAATGCGTGGGCGAAGGTGTCATCGCAGAATCACACCAATAAGCAATAGCCCTGGACAACAACAAACAACGACGACGACAATGATATGACTACGATGATGGCATCAGCAATAACGGAGAGAGCAACGGCGACGAGAACAACGACAGCGGTGGCTTACAAGACGACAGTAGTGGCGACGACGATGGCTCCAAGAGAAGCAACAACAACGACAACGATGAGCTGAAAATACGATGGTAACAGCGAGAACAATGGCAACAGCGACAAGAGAGGACGTAATGTCGACAATGGCATCGACGAATGCTAGCAGCTAAACAAGAGAAGGGCAATCGTGCGAATTTGAGTGGTGCTCCAATAGCCGAAGACGATGATTGCAAATGAGAGAGCCACGCATCGGTCAACGATGACAGCAATTATTTCCATTAACTGAACTGTTTTATTAGATTGTAACCTTTTTTTTTTTAATAAAACCCCACATTTGTATTATTCAAAATATTTTCCATCATTTTATAGAACATTTTCCCACCTTTTTGGCAACATAGTTTGGCAGCGATACAATCATCGATCCAATTACGTACTGCCTGAGCATTTTGAAACCGAGTATCAACCAAGTCATACTGAATGAATCTAAACAAGTGGTAATAAGAAGCGCTATGTCTAGTGATTAGGCTAGTTGCAGCAGAACAGCGTACACTTGCGACGAGTGGCCGACTGTGTTTATGCCACCCGTTTTGGCGCTAATGCATTAACCGTTTACATCTGCAGTAACAGTTTCATTCGTTTTTAGAAGTTTGTAATACACTACACTTAGCTGATCCCATCAGGTGTACAACATGACCTTATGACAATCAAAATTCGGCTTCTGTGTGGATGTCGATAGCTCTCCTGGATTACCCCTTGACACTACGATGTTTCCGAGGTTTGAAATCGAATTTAGAATTCAATTCTCATAATAAATCTCATCAATTTTTCTCTTTAGGATCTTTCCCATCGCACATAAACGTCTGGAAACAATTGATTCATCAAATATAAAGCTGGCTTCAAGTTTGGGCCCGGTCTGCGTTCAATAAGTCTCGCAACTCTTTATCATCGAACTTTCTTGATTCTCAAGGTGGTTGACATCATTTATACCGTTTTTAAATAAGGACACTGAAGATTAATGGACTTTCTAGAAAGACAATACTAAGATACACATCAGCCGTAAAACAAAAGTTTGTTTTTCCCCAAAAAACATATATTGATGCTATGGAAAGCTTGCTTAAAACCTATAAAAAGCATGATGACGTGTATGTCAAATTCATAGAATTTTTCTAGGTTTGGTACTCCTTCAGCACCGTCTCCGCTCTAGCGCTGAGTTTTCTTGCGAGTACTCCCCAGAAAAGTTTTTTTTTTAACTTTGACTTAGTAGGTACGCAATGTCCACACACTGATCTCACACGGTGCATACCCAAGTGTCATCAAAATTCACCCAGTCACATAGAGTGGTCTCAGCTGCTGTTAATTGATAATTTCTTTGGTAAACATGCGATACCAAAGCTAATGTCTACGTACTAAATATTTGGCTACAGATAAAAACATCATCATTCTCTAACAAATAAGCATGCAATAATTTAGTCTGTATAACATAAGTTGAGGTGGAATTAAGAAAGTTTAGACTTTAGCCCTCTAATATTTGGAAAATGTAGAGTTAGTTTTTTGGAACTTTGAAAGAAGCAGAAAATGAAGCTGAAGCGGTGACTGGTAAGGTAACTTGAAAAGGCCTAGATTTTGTTCTAGGAATAAAGTAATAGACCATCATATGGGCAGGCCATAATTTAGCGTCACAAATGACAGAAAATACTTCCATAGAAACTGAAATCTTGAAAGAAGAGCTTTCTTTAGTGTTAGATTTTTTTTTTTTTTTTAAATTAAATTAAAGTGAGTGAAGAAATAATAAGTCAATAAATAAGTAAATTTGATTTAAAATGAATATTTTGCGCTAGGTATGTCAAAAAACCGAAGTTGAATACAGCTAATTCTCCCTTTACTAACAGCCAAACAGAAAAAACAGCAAACAACTGCAAATGTCCCATGGGAAAACGATATCAAACCAGCTGCACTACTGCGAATACAGCAAAGGCAAAGAAATAAATTTTGCCTTCGCCCAACAACAAGCCTTCTCAGAAGCTTGGATTGAAAATTTTGGATGATTTGAATATTCGATTTTGATGTTGTTGCCCATAGTTCAATTCCATACGTCCATACTGGCTTACACATAGTTTTATAAAGTAAGACCTTCTTCCTAATACTTAATTTGGAGCTATTCCACATGTGCCATCTCATCCTATATAGTTTGTGGTTCAACTGTTTCCTTTGGAGCTTAATGTGGGGATTCCATGTCAGGCGCCTGTCAAGTGTCAATCCAAGGTATTTGGCCGAGGTGTGCGTAGGTATGATGTTCCCGTTTAACTGGACTGAGGGACAGGATGTGTGTCTGAGAGTGAATGTGACATGAGTAGATTTATCTGTGTTGACATCAATATTCCACCTTATAAGCCATAGTTCTAATCGATTTATAATACAGTGCAAAATTGATGAGGCAGCAATTGGATCACTGCCATCACAAGCCATCATTGTACTGCCTTCGCTTGGAGTCGGAAGGTCAAAAGTGTATAATGTATAAAGGATAGGCCCCAACACACTACCTTGTGGCTTTTATTTGTTTTATATCTGAGTCCTTACCGTAACAAGTGATATAGAAAGTTCTATTTTCAAGATAGGACTTGAAGAACAGATAGTACGGTGCTGGGAAGAGTTTTTTCAGTTTCTATAACAGTCCTGGGTGCCATACTTTGTCAAACGCCTGACGGATGTCGAGAAAGATAGCCGAACAATACCTTTTGTGTTCGAATGCTTGCAAAACGTGTTGAACCACTCTGTGACACTGCTCAGGTGTTCCGTGGAATCTCCTGAAGCCAAATTGGTGATCGGCCGTCATTCGTCCATCATCCAGGAGCGGGAACAGTCGACTTAAGAATATTCTTTCAAACATCTTCGAAAGAATCGCTAGCAGGCTAAGTGGTCGGTAGGAGCTTGGCTTGTGCTCTAGCTTCCCTGGATTGGCAGTCATAATTATCTCAGTAAACTTCCATTGCGCAGGGAAGTGACTGAACCTCAAAATGCCATAAAAGATCGCAACAAGTAACAGCGCTTTGATGGGCGAGGCTCAGATGGCAAGAGCATCTAAATTATAATAGCGTGCAGATTTGCTTGGTTTTAGACAAGCAATTTCATTTTGAATTTCTTGAAGTTCTACTGGGCATATTGGGAGATCCATCTGACATGCAGAGTCAATAAACTCGATTGTCTCTTGTTCATCAACCGGAGAGCAGAAGTTGAGCGGAGTGAAAGTTGCTTCAACGTGCTTCACAAACTCTTGAGCCTCGCCTTCGCCGAACCTGCACCAGGTACAACTATGAATCTGAAGAGTCACCTTTCTTTTTGTTGGCCTTTTAGGGTATCTTGTCGCGCTCCATAGATTGTATTCCGCACTCCCTGGTTCAGCTTTTTCAAGGAAATTTGAAGTTGCCTTATTTTTCGCGTTGCTCGGTTGAGCGCCGTTTTGCCCTTCGGATTTCTACTGAAGTGGCAAACTCTTCGAAGTCTTCTCGTCTCTCGGACCATGCTAGCAATCTCAAGAGACCAGAGGTGGAGAACGCGTTTAGGATACTGTGTTACTCGGGAGGGAGAAGGAGTAGAGTAGGTTGCGGCTTCGTGGATGTTCAAAGATAGGTGTTCTAATGATGATTCAATATCGCTACCAGAGTTGAGCTGAGTGACTCAGTCAATTGTGTGTTCAAGCCAAGAGTGATATAGATTGAGGTTGTTATTTCTTCTAACGATTTTAACATGTCTGGGTACAACATCTATGGGGATATCTATATTGACTAATACGGCTAAGTGATCAGAGCAGATGTCATGAAAAGGTGCAGTAGATCTGGGATCTTTTCCGGGTCTGTGGGCCAGTATGTTGGTTCACCTGTGGAATGACCAGTGAGTTGTGTGGTAAGCATACAATCATACAAAGCAACTCCTCTTGGATTGCAAAGTCTGGAACCCCACCAAGTGTGCTTCGCATTAAAATCACCACATGCTATAAATCTCTGGCCCAGTCTACCAAAGTCTACTTGCTGGAACATCGACTGTAAAACCTTGTACCTAAGAGGTGCAGAAACAGCTGGTAAAGTAATGTCTCCTAGGGGGCTTGATACATTGACTACTGAAGCTTGGAACCAGTCAAGACTGCTCGAAGCTTGTTCAGAAAATGTTAAAGTTGATTTAATTAGAATTGCCGCACCACCACGAGCTCTACCACATGGATGGTTTGCAGTGATAAGATCGTACCCCTGTATTTTAAAGTAGAATAATGAATTTAGATGGGATTCAGAAACAAGTAGAACATCAATATTATTAGTTTTGAGAAAGTGTTCAACAATTGGCCTATACTTGCATAGGCCATTAGCATTCCATGTAGTCATACTGAGATTTAATTGCATGATTTAGACAAAACGTTGGAGATAATCTGGGTGAACTGGGCAGTAAGCGTGTTTACCATTTCTTGAATCATCAGCTCTACACACTTGAGGATTCTCTCTTCAATGAAGCTGGAGTCACTATTCGTTGCATTACTAGCCGTATTTGGATTCTCAAGAGGCATCTCTGGCTGGAAAGTAACGTTACCCATAGTTACGCTAGCGTACGTGGAGCAGCTGTTGGAGTGCCAGACTGAGTTGACTTGTTGCTGTACTGAAAGTGCCGATGAGTGGTACTGAGATAATGGCTTTTTCCTCCCAGCATTAATTCTCTGAACAGTAGCCCGATATACCCTACATCCTTTATAGGAAGCCGTGTGGTTTTCATTGCAATGGACGAAGGTCTTACGGTCTTCCCTTATTTTCATGCATTCAGTTAATTTTTGGCCTTCGCCACATTTCACACAATGAGTGTGCCCGAATTTTTGGCAGCGATGTCATTGTGCTAAGCCGTCAAATTTTCTAGGAGGCTCTATATTAACGATAGCATTACAAAGTTTCTTGACTTCTAACACTTTTATGTTGTTTGGTGCTGGCTCAAAATCAACAAAGGATATCGACATAGAAGCTTTCGTAATGCGGCACTTTCCATTAGCGATGTGTCTCACTTCGTGACAAAGTTCGTGGAGATTGTTAATGATGTATTAAATAGAGGTGGAATAATGCATGTTTTCAATAACCGCACGATAAGCCTTTTCTTCTTTCAACTGATAGGAGTGAAATAAGACTCCCTCTTCACAGAATATCTTTACCATCTCTCTGTAGTGATCACTGTTCTGCAGCATAATGCGTACTTGCCCGTCACGTCCAGCTTTGTAGGAATAATTATAACTGCCGATGGTTTTTCAATCAGTTCTCGCATGGTTTGAATGTTTTCCATCAAGGGAATGAAGATTGGAGGAGGTTTGAATATTTTTGGCACCTGTTCCATAGGGAATGGTCCCTGAGGGTTTTCTGGATTATCCTGGGTTTCCACAGCTCCAAGATTTACGAAGCGATTTCCACTGAGAATGTTGTTTGGCATATTCGGGTCATCTTGACATACAACGTTACTTGACTCTTCAGCCTGAATGGGTTCGTCCTCATCGGCTGTTAATATTTTTTCAGATAATGAAGACGAAGGCAAAGAAGCTCCTTCTTATTTGCCCCTTCTTATTTGGTATTTCGGGCGTGCGCGCCTTTCATTTGAAAGCAGATACAGTTATCCACTTATGGCGTGCCTGCCAGGAGACACTTTTACTGACGCCAACGTTAGTATCACACATAGTGACGTCAACGGCGGCTAACGACGATAATGATAATAATCTTTTAAATAACGAATGAAAATAAAAAAACCAAAGGAGAAAAACAAATTTGTCAACGAGTAGACACGACGCACAAAAACGACACAGCTACGAAAATGTTGTTGTTGTTGCAGTTGTACTTCACTAAGCCGACAGAAACCAAAAACGCGCTTGCGACTGAACTCAACGAGAGTGAGAGTACGACTAACAAATAAATTGTGAAAATAAATATAAGAATAAGAAAAAAATATATATTTTTGTATTTGTTTTCAATGAATTTATTTTTTGATGTGAAACATCTTTAGTTTCAGTAGAATGAAATTTTAAAGTGACGTCAGATCGTCATCGCCTCACCGCCTCACCGCGTCATGACCAAATCGCGTTATGGTTCTTTGTAAGCAAATGAAATCTAATGAAAACAACAAAAAGAGGCAGAACACGCGAGTTATAAATTTATTTATTGTTATATTGTAAAAAAGCTTTCATATAGTATTGGCTATTAGTTGGCTTATAACTATTATATACTAGTTTTGCCGTAAATATTAGCGTTATTTTCCAGTGAACATCTGGCGCACAAAACACATCTGGCGCACAAAGAACATCTGGCGCACAAAGCGCATCTGGGGCACATCTGCCATCTGGCAATAACGGTAACTTACAGGGTAGGCTGTATGTAACTGGCGTACATCTAGGCTATTCTATCAGGTCTGGATAAGTCAACTAATAAAACAATAAAAGGTCTATTGATTGACCGTGGGCTCCAATGCATTGACGTTAAGACCATCGAGAAAACAACACGATCTGGTTACAAACTGCTTTTGTATGTTGTATATTTTCTTAACGGCTCAATAACTCTCCAAGATCTACGCAAACACTCATGTATCAATAATACTAAAGTTTGCTACGAGTTGGGTTGGCTATGTGTAACTTCTGCCTTCTTTAAAAATGTTCAATTCTCCTGTATTGAGTTTTTATAGGGAGTACAGTTTGTATATATATAGTACGTGTTTGAATTAGGCTCAACAACATGATCTGAATTTTGATTGATATGTTAAGTTTTTTTTTTTTTGTATGTACATATTTGTTTTAAATCTAATGTATTTCGTTATTGAAATAGTGGTGTAGGATTTTGATTGTGCAAGTATTAAAATGTATTATATAATGTCCAATTGAAATTGTTGTGTCTCATAGGATTGTCTTAAATATTGTCTTACTATTAATAAAATAATCGGCTATATTAATGATATTGGTTCTATTATTCTTTGTTAATGTAAAATGTTTTTCTTACTACGTAATGTTTTGTTAACGTATATGAACATATTTTCTATGGATTGATGAATTGGTAACACTAACATTGTCATCTTCAAGAATTTCATTATTAAGGATTTCTAATTAAGAATTACTACCAGAATTATCATTATTTTCATTTTCCTCATTAGTAATTCTTGAAAGGAAATCGGCGAATTTGTTAGTTATTGGTACTGGAAGTTGCTCTATTAATTTGATTTTATCAGGGTTTGGTTTTAGATCGTCCTTTGTTAAGATGTGCCCCTAAGAAGGGTGTTTCTCGACGCATAAAGCTGCATTTATCGCTTTGTATTTTTAAACTGATCTGTTTTAGAGCATTGAATATGTTTTTTAAGTCAGTGATGTGTTCCTGTAGGGAAATTCTGAAAATAAGAATATCATCTAGATAGATGCCACAAGTTTTATTGATAAAGTCCCTGAGTACGTCGTTCATAAGCCTTTGAAAAGTGGCTGGTGCATTTTCAGGCCAAATGGCATTCTAATGAACTCCTATAGGCCATGAGAGGTAGTAAATGCAGTTTTGCATTTGTCCTCCTTTCTGACTACGATTTGGTGAGAACCCTTGGATAGGTCAAGTGTCGAAAAGTACTGAGCTTTGCCTAATTTGTTCAGTATGGGATCGATGTGTGGTAAAGGGAATTTGTCATTTAACGTTACCTCATTTTATCTGCGATAGTCCACAACTAAACGGTATTTTGGTTTTCCTGAGTAGTCTATTTTTTTCGGGATTACTATTAGCTGGCTTATATAACGGGAATTACTTTTCCGTTTTATACCCCTAGTATATTTCAAATATTTGCCTTCTAACTTCTTCTTCATATTTTTGTGGGTATCTATGAGGCCGTGCGTTGATTTGTTGGTCTGTGGTTGTTCTTATTTCATGTTCCACAGCATGTGTATATGTTAGTTAATCACGTTCTTTGTAGTATAAGTTTTTGAATTTGGTTAATAGATTTTTAAGTAATGGTTTTTTCTCCTCACCGTTTAGGTGTTCCATATCAAATGGCTCTTTTATTTCTTCTTCTGTTTCTAATATAGTAATTCTATCAATTAAGTGTTACTCGAATAGGATTATAGAATTTTTTGCTATTACTTTGCGATTTTCCATGTCTATCTTTCCGTGTAAATGTAGTAGTATATCTGTTCCCAATATAAACTGGTATTTCCTGTTTGTACCTAAAGGGATTACTTTCCATCTACACAATGTTCTTTCATCTAATTTAAATTGTTTAGGGCAAGAAGTATCTACTTCTTTGGTGAAATAATCTTTCTTATTAATGGATGAAAAAGGAATTGGTTTAATTTCATGTGTTTTAAATTCTTTTACTTCACTGCTGATTAGACAAATATTTATTTCCCCTGTGTCTAACAGAGCTAGGTATGTTTTTTTGTTAATTTTATTTTAATTATGGGGGCTCTACTGGATTCCAAGACTAATTTATAAAAAAAATTTTCACTTCACGAGAAGTTCGTATTTGCTAAAAACTTTCAGAATTGTTTAATTGTGGTGGAATGTTATCGAGCTCTTCTTGTTGATGATTCTGACAATTCCTGTTTGTATATTATCTATTTCCATTGTTATAGTCCGCTAAAGTTGATTTGGTTGAGTCCTTAAAGTGTTATAGTTATTTTGGGGTCCTGGGTTTGAACAATTGTTTTGACTCTTATTGTTATATCTATAATTTTTAAAGTTTTGTCATACGTCTCCATTATTGTTAGGTTGGCCCTGTCTTTGCTAGTTAACATTAGTTCTATATTGTTTCCTTTGATTATTATTGTCACCGTTAGAGTTATTATTTTATTTAGAGTATTATTCTTGGTACCATTATTAATCTTCCTAAATATTTGATTGGATTTATTCTTGAAAACACGACATTAGTTTTTGATGCAGTTGTCTTCAAAACTAATCGAGTTTAGTGCCTCTATAATTTCTTCATATGTGTTTAATTTTTTTATTGTATAAGTTAAAGTTGTGTAATTTGTAATTCTTCGAACGTTATTTATTATCAGGGACTCTATTCCTGACAAATCAATTTCAGGATCATTTTCATAATAAATTCTTAACTCATCTGCTTTGTTTTTAAAACATAGAATCTTATCGATTTACTTTTTTAATTTTAATTCTTCTGATCTGCTCAAATATTTCCTTTAGGCGAACATCCGGTCGGTATCTTCTTCGAAGTGCCTCTTTTATTTTACTGCAGTCGTCGTAATCCTGTAGATGTAAAATAGCAACTTTGGCCTCTCCTTAAATTTTTTCCATGTAGATCGTTGCCACCGCCGCTCTTCGACTGTCTACCTCCTCTATCCTATTTAAGTAGTACTCCATACTTCTAATGAATGAAGTAATACTTGTGGAGCTGGTACCGTTGAACGGTGTTAATTATTTAATTTCCAATTGCCGCTCCATTGTAGCTACGGGGTTGGCAATTATATTTGCTTATAACTGTGCAATTAAATGCACCGCGTTTTGCATTTCATGCATTGCCGCAATCAATTGTTCTATTTCCTTAAATTTTTTTTTTTGTCTTGCAAGGTTCTTTTCGGATAACTATTGTTATCCTACCACGACTGCGCCAGTTATAAATGTATTTATTGTAAATAAGCTTTCATAGAGTAGGATAACAATATTTCATATTATATTTATTTAAAAAGCTGTCAATACATGTAGTTGCTCATAGCCCTTAAACATTACTGTTATTTGCCAGTGAACATCTGGCGCACAAAGCACATCTGGCTTACATCTGCCAACTGGCAATAACAGTAACTTACAGGCTTGGCTACACGTAACTCGCGCTTTTGTTTTTTTCTTTAAGAAATTACTAAATAAATAATAAAAATCGTATATAAATTGCATTTATACCTATTTTTTGTGCTAGATATTTCGAAAAATCCAAGGTGAATAATGCTAATTCTACCTTTACTCCCAGGCAAACAGCAAAACTACAAGTGTCCCAAGTGAAAACGCTAAAAAGCATTTGGGGTTGTTGTGTGTTTGGTTTTGTTTGTTGTCTGTAGTAATGTGGTCATGTCGTTTGCTAAGGAGCGTGTGTGGTTGTCGCCTGTGGTTGTTCGTGGTCATGTCGTTTCAGAGGGCCATCTATAGTGTCATGTGCAAAAGAATTAAGCTAATTCTACCTTTACTACCAGGCAAACAGCAAAACAGAAAGTGTCCCATGTGAAAATGAAATGAAACCAGAAAAAACAAAGCGTGTGACATTTGTTTCTTTCTTGTTTGCCGAACATAAGGGAAGTCAAAGAAAAAAGATATACCACTGCATTCACACACTCACCATGAAACGTATTTTATTTGCCGACACAACCGAAAATTTGTGTTGTGTAGGTATAGTGCGTATATAAGATTGTACTGGTTTCTTATTGTCTGTATCATTCGTAATATTTTTGTATAATTTTGCTCAAGTCTTCTCTTTTTTCTGGCGGCCTGGTATTTTCATTTCATTCATATTTATTTGCCCACCCTTTTATTTGATGCGCTCAAAGATTATAATACTCTGAGCGAACGTGCAGAGAGGACTTTAGGCTCAAACAGAATCGCGTTACTTGTTACCCTGGTTGTTACTCGTCTAAATATCAAATACAGCTGGTTGTATGTGAATGAACAGAATGTGAAGTTTTGACATTGCTTGTTACGCTGGTGTTACCGTCAGAGATCAAATTATTTGAATTTGCTCGGTAACATCGTCTATCTCACTTTCTTTTTGTAATTCTCCCAACTGGCAAGCACGGGGTTGTTCAATGCATTAACAAAAAGTAGCTTTAACATTTTTTGACATTTTCAATGGTATGACAACTCTAATGTTACTGAACACGCATGCTGTTCCCTTTTTTTTTCGGCCAAATCAGATTAACACGAATCAGTAACAAACATATTGAACTCAATACACAGGAAAGTCAATTTTAAGTGTTGGACTTGCCAAAATAATTAAATAATGCTAAGCACAAAATGTATACGGGTGAAATGAGCCATACACCACAAATAAAGTCACTTAAAACAAAATACCGGAAATAATAATATAATAAGTGACGATCGAAAACGGCAATTGACAAATCAATTGCCAAATGATAATCAATCTGCGGAGCAGATGTAAAACACGCCCGTTAAGCACAAGCACAAGCACACAATTGATTGATAGCGTGATTCCTCGGTAGTTTTCGCCCTGGAGTTTGTCCCCTCTTTTGTATAGTGGTATTGTTGTACTTGTTAGCCATGTATTCCAGCCAGTATTCTCATAAAACTCACAAAACTCATAAAAAATAGACCAATTTGTTGGTCTATTGGAACCTTCTTTGCCTAGATAAGGAATAATATACAAAGGGAAACTAGTGTCACTATTACAAATCCACCAATTTTTCATACCATATTTGTCAGGTTTTGATGGTATATATAAATGGTACTCTGCCTTTGAATGGAATCAGTTTCTCATCTATGGTCAAGTTGGCCAACTTGTTGGCATATAGTTTTTTTCTAAGTTTATTGTTATTATATTCCAAATATTCCGTAATCGAGCAAATTTATCTTGCAATCTACGATGACTTATTTTGGCTTTATAATCAAATTTTTAATAGCGTGATAGATCAGCAAATCTATTTTTTGACATGTACGCCCTATAAATTATTCTACCGTACAATGGATCCCGAAATTCTCTGTAATTCGCAATGCCATTTGTCCGTGTTCCTGCTTCAATCAGTAATCCAGTATAGACACGGATTTCTATATCGCTGGTGCGTTTATATTTTTCATGATATCATTTTCAATGATAATACCACTTATGACACACTACCTCCTCTAAACGGAGGTCGTTCAACTGTAGCACTAAAAAAAAAGATCTTTAAGAAAGAAATAATTGCAACTATAAAATACGACATTAAACATAAAAAAGCCCCAGGCTATGACAAAATAAACGGGCTATTACTGAAAGAATGTCCTGTGGAGGCACTACACTACATACGAAATTTATTTAACGCGGTATTAAGACTAAGAGATTTCCCCAGTGCATGAAAAGTTGCCGAGATAATAGGTATTCCTAAACCTGGGAAAGACTACAAAAAAGCTTTCTCTTACAGACCCATAAGCTTGATACCCGTGCTGTCAAAGATTTTGGAAAAATTTCTACGTGAGAACCTTTTTGTTCTTCTAAGACGTAATCAAATAATACCCCACCACCAATTTGGGATCCGACGTAATCATTCTACGATTCAACAGATTCACCGCGTAACACACAAAATACTTAACGATATATATGACAACAAATTCTGTATTGGACTATTCCTAGATGTTGAGAAAGCCTTTGATAAAGTTTGGCACAAAGGTCTAATACATAAAATCCACTCGATTTTCCCGACCAATGTGACTCAAACTCTGTCAAGGTATATAGTAGGCAGCAATTGTTATGTTAAGTATAAAAACAAATATGCAACACTACGCCTAGGAGTTCCCCAAGGAAGCGCAGATGACACCACTCTTCTATCCGCCCATTAAAGCATAAATGCAGAAACATCTACTATACAAAAAAAAACTAAATAAAACCCTATAGTGGTTTCGGAAATGGAGAATAAAAATTAACAATAGCAAAACAGTCCAAGTAATTTTCACTACCAAAACAAAATATAGATCAGTTCACCTAATAATAGACGGAAGAGATACAACAATCGGAAACGTAGATAAGTACCTCAGAATCTACCTTGACACCAAACTGATGTAGAAATACCATATTTTTAAAATACGAAAATAAATGAAACTTAAAATAAATGAATTGCACTTGTTGTTAAACAAAAAATCGAAAGTCTCAATGAACAACAAACTATTAATATATAAAACAATCATTAAACCTATCTGGACGTACGGAGCGCAAATATGGGGGTCTGCGAAAAGATCAATTCTGCAATTAATACAAAGACAACAATCGAAAATTATACGTAAATTATAAACTTCGACATACACAGGGACTTGCAGATTTCCACAGTAACAGCTGAAGAAATAACTAGTTTAAGTCGGAGATACCAAACAAAAATAAGCCAACATACTAACAACAAGGTGAATACACTGCCTCTGCGCAAGCTCCAGCAAGGACGCAGACTTCGCCGGTAGAGGCCTGTTGACCTAATCTGAATAAAACTATAATAAAAAAAAAATAGAAAAAAACGTAAATCATTGTAGCAATAGTATAAGGATTCGCTTATATGTATATTTCTAGCATTAAACTACTTAAAAATTATCATAACAAACATTATTCTAAAGCCACCTGTAACCTTTTTGCAAACTTAGTACTAAGAGTCCAAATTTAGTGACAGGTACATTTCAAGTGGAAATAAAAAAAATGCAATAAAAACAAAAACTGTAAACACGTTTGTTTCTGTATTGCCTGTAGGAGTCTGGGTGCGTCCGTTACACAGTGTTTTGCTTTTCACACAAAACTTTGCACATGTCACCAAGCTAAGTTGTGCACACGTCACCACTCAGAACCGCGCTTCGAAACGTTTCGCACGCGGCACAATCCCAAGCTGGCGGGTACATAAACAGAGCAACATATAGCTTGGCACAAATTTGAAAATTTGTTAAAATGAATCAAGATCCCCACATCGGACTTTACTGCAGTAAAATTTTAAAAAGTTAAACAAATTTTTTTAATGGATAACTTTACATTATTGTAAAGAAAATTGATTAATAAACGAATACTAAAAAGTGTGGATTTTTGCATTTTATATTTTGAAAATTGAACAGGTATTAATTTTAAAAGTAACTCAGAGTCACCGCCTGGGACGATTAGGGTTAAAGACATTAAGCTGGAATGGAGTGAAATTGAGCCTGGATTGCTTACAAATTTAAATATGTTATTATTAGAAAGAAAGGAAATTTCATAGGTTAAGAATAAAATAACGTCAAGTGAAGACTTCAGACTTACTTGCGTAAACCGCACTCTTGCATCAACAATACCAAAGTTCCATTGGAATTCTTGGCTAAGAAATCAAACAAACTCACACAGTGTTACAATTGTCAACATTTCGGCCATAGATCACGTAAATGCAATATTAAAACCTCATACTCATACTGTGGCGGGCCTCACAAATCATATATTTGCACTAAAACGGCTGCCTTCCCCTGTGAAAATTGCAAAAGCGTTCACTCCTCCACGGATCTAACTTGCCCTTATCGCGTATCATACCACTTGATGCTAAAAACTAGAAATCAGAACGGTTAACGCGCTGTTGGTAGAAACAATTACAATAATGCAAACGGCACCCGTCTCCATAACCACAAAAACAATGGCACTGTTTAAAGTAACATCTTTCCCTCATCAAATCATCAACTTAAGCAAGTGTCAAACAACTAGATAACAGTTAAACATTGCACCATTGAATCGTCAAAACAACAACAACACTCTATGTTACAGACAGGCTCGAGGGACGAGCGGCGGTTGTAATAAAACAGGAGCGTTCGTACATTCAACTTGAACCTGTGAGGACGTCTCGGCTACAAACGTCTTCTGCTCAAGCAGCCACCAGCATGGGAGATCTGATATTGTCTTCCTTATACCCGGCCCCTAATTTCCCTTGGTATACAACAGACTTTGATCTGGTCCTCAGAAGGCTTGGAACAAAGTCCTTTATCGGTGGAGATTTCAATATCAAACACAGGTTATGAACGAGTGGTGCCTTCAGGATGCGGTTTGAAACTCCTCTGCTCAAATCACGTTCACTAAACAAGCGATACATTCCCCATTCCCCCAAGGTCACACGCCAAGTGCCATCGATCTCTTTGTGTTTAATGGACTGCGTGCAGAAGATTTAAAGATAGGAGTTGAGTATCAGCTGGAAGAGATCCTTGAGAAGAGATCCTTAACCTTGAAATCCGCCAACCACAGGATATTGATGATGCACAAACGATCTTCTTTAATAAAGTTCATTCACCTGCCTATATAGCATATGAAAGACCCATGACTAGGTTGCAAACCAGACTTCCCCCATCTGTTGAGGTACTCTTGCTTGTAAAAACGAGACTTGATATCCCATTTTTGACAGCGTCCACCGCAGGGTCGCTAATAGGGTCAGGAAGTTACTCGCGCTCCAGAAGCAAAGTGGCACAGATCGATTCCTGCTAAATATCACCTCTTATGCGAGAACAAATCACTCTCGGTAGTCCTTGGGATGTGAACATCATATGTCACCAAAAGTTTCGACCAGGAGGTCTGACGGCTTATGGGCTAAATCACCAAGGGAACGAGAGGACGCTTTCGGTGAGAATCTGGAGGCCGGCTTCCAGCCATTCAACTACAGCCCTGAGTCCAGAAGATGCGTTGTCGAGACGTTGCTTGACAGTTCTGATGAGTTATGCCTTCTAGTCGCCCCTATCACTGAGCAAGAAATTACATCGTATATAAAGAATTTGATGACCAGGAAGGCGAGGATGCACTTTACAATACCATGCTGAAGGTGTTGCCGATCAAAGCGGTACTCTTCCTGGTCTTTATCTTCAATGCGGTGCCGAAGTTGGGAAATATACCATCACAAGCTGTCCACCTTATCCGAGCTTTTCGAAAGGTGCCCCTAACCATACTACTTACGATTGAGAAGGTACGGAGTTTATCTCTTGTATATCTAATGGAACACCCGAATTGCTGAATAGGGTCATCCTCGACGGGTATCAGGTCAAGGATTACGTGGTAGCGGTACCACTTTCAAGAATAGTCCCCAAGTTTCTTCATGCAGTAGCATCACCTCGTCCTTCTCTGTCAATCAAAAATAAGAAAAATCAGCACATATATAAACCACCAGAGTTACTAAATCCCAAAAGCGAAGAAGAAGAAGATTGTCACTTGAGTATTATCGTACTCCACTACATTGGAGTAAGATTAAGAAATGTCTAATGGTGCATTCCTCTGATAATAGAGATGTCAGTACCCTCAAGCATTAGATGACGGCTCTGGCTCACCGTAACAGCAGTTTTGAAGAAGTTCATCAAAAGGTGTACCACTACCTATCCTTAATTCTTGATAAGATTGATTGTCTTCAATTAGGGGAAGAACGACTAAACGCAATGACGATCGCCTATCACTACAAGGCCCTCCAAATATTCTTAATGTTGATATCCCAGATATAAGTACAACTTTATTTAATCTGGGCTCCAATAGCTATTTGACCACTGTTGACTTCAAAAGCGAATTGTATCAGATAGCTCTTGACGAGGCAGATTTTCAAAAAAAAAGCTTTCTCCGTGAATAATGGAAAATATTAATTTACTCGACTACCATTCGGGCTCCTGCAATTCTCCAAAGAAAATTAGACGATATTCTGGGCGAGCATATCGGCGTAAGATGTTACGTCTGTATAGATGATATAATTATCTTTGCAAAAACAAAGGGAGAACAGCTGGAAAATGTAAGGCTTGTTTTTGATACTCTTGAAAAGTAACCATAAAAGTACAATTGGACAAATGTGATTTTGTTAAGGCAGAAATAGATTTCCTTGGCCTGGTAATTAGTCTACCATATAGACTTCGGACCGACCCACGTAAAATGGAAGCAATTGCTAACTGTCCTCGACCGAAGACTGCGCGTGACTTACGCTCTTTCTTGGGTACTATAGGTCACAACCGCAGGTTCATAGAAGTCTGTTCCGAAATATCAAAAGTCGTATTCTGAGTCATATTCTTAAAGTGCAACAAACTAAAGCGTTCAAAAAACTCTAACATTGTCTTATTTCGGATGTGTTGCTTTATTACCTAAATTTTGAAAAGCAACTTGAGTTAACAACAGATGCGTCAAACTACGCCCTGGGATCAGTCCTAGCACAAAAAGGGCGACCAATTTGTTTTTTGTGGGGAACCCTTGGAAGTTCGGAAGAACATTATGCATCAAATGAGAAGAAGATATTAGCGATAATTTGAGCTCTAGAGTCATTTCGTTGTTTCCTTTTTGGAGCGAAAAGGGTGAAGATCTTTACGTACCATCATCCGCTGGCCTTCGCAATTAGCCACAAAAACACTAGCCTAAATGAAATGGTGGAAGACACAATTCGAGGAGTATAGCCATAAGCTGATTTATAAACCGGTAAACAATAACATTGTTGCAGATTACCTATCAAGACTCCATTAGAAAATATTAATTCACTTACAGCAACAGTGTATTTTAGCGAAAGGTTTTCACAAAATCTAATACACCCCAACGATTTGCCCACAAATGTCTTTAAAAACCAAATAATCCTACAAAGAGACCAAACTCCACACTACCAATTCAAAAGAGTGTTCCCCACCTATAACAGACACATCTAAGAGGCACCAAACTTTACCGAAGTAAAACTGTCACAGTTGCTCAAGGGGTACCTAAACCCTTCAGTGGTTAATTACATAAAATTTCCGGAAGCTATCATGCTTAATATTCAACGTATTTACCCCTCACACTTTTCAAACTTTAAGATTAAGTTCACACAAACGTTGGTTGCAGACATTGTAAGCGAGGATGAACAAAAGTCTATATAATAAAAACCCACAACAGAGCCCATAGAAACGCAAACAGGAACAAAAAACAAATTTTGGAACTTTGGTACTTCCCAATGGTGGCAAGAAAACTTAAGCAAATTGTGAAAAACTCTTAGATTTGCAAAGAAAGTAAGTACGAGAGGCATCCAAATAAGCCTATGTTATGGCACACACCTATACCCATATACCCCGGACAAATTGTCCATACCGACGTATTTACAACAGAAAAACCCAGAATTCTAATAACAATAGATAAATTTACGAAGTTTGCTGCAGTCAAAATTATATCAGGTAATGACGTTGAGTCCTTCCGAAACCCACTACGAGAAATTGTCTTTTATTTTGGTGTACCGAAATCGATCGGCTTCGACAACGAGAAAACTCTCAATTCTGCAACAATCCGTTTCATGTTAGAAAATTAACTCAATATCGATATTTATACGGTACCACCCTATAAAAGCGAGGTCAATGGACAGGTTAAACGATTTCATTTGACCCTTTCTTACCTGATGAGATGCATTAAACAAGAGAAGAATATTGGCAATTTTGAGGAATTATTAGAATATGCCGTTGGCGAATACAACAATTCCATACATACCACAACAGGGAAGAGACCAGCAGACTTGCTTTTTGGGAGAACAGTCACTTTCTGTTAACAGAATTACGAGAAAACTTGGAAAAACAATTATGAGAAGTTAGTAGCCAAAGAAAACCAAGATATAAAATTCCAAAATAAAAAGAGGAATAAAATAAAGATGCACCATCCGGTGGATACAATTTTTGTCAAACAAAATAAAAGATTGGTCACTAAGCTTTCAAGACATTATAAAGAAGAAATAGCCAAGGAAAACAAAGATACAGTGGTTATAACAATGACTGGGAAGATTTTTCATGAAAGTAACATTAGAAATTAATTAGAATTCCATTTCAAGTGCTCCCCTAAAAGAACCATTCCATTCCCTTTCCCTCTTTAAACCTAATTCCTAAAAATCTGAATGTAACAATTGGCTATAGGTGCCAAAACCCTAAATGGGACATTATTTACAAATAAAGCACATGATGCTGGCAAATAGGAAGTTTAAAAATTAAGTATGGGATGAACTGTCAAATAAAAATAATTTCTATTATTATTGAAGTGAAACCTCTAAGAGAGCATTGACAGTAAAAATGTACAATATTTCGGCGATGATGGTGGATTTCACGACAGAGATGGATGTAAAATATGTAAGAGAAACAGAGAAGGAATACACCGCAGACGTGCAAAATTTTTTTTGTGTGCGCGCTGGTCAGCGATTGAAAGAAAGAAAAAGAGGAAAGAAAACGAAAAACGAAAATCAGATAAGCTGTGCTTACAGTTACTTGCAAGGAGAGAATGCGGCATACTTAAATATAACAACAACAATGGCACGCGCCACTACGTTTTTGCTTAGAAACAAGCAAAGAACATGCGTGATCGAACTGCTTGATTCTTTTCAGGTCGCTCGTGAGTCATGACACATGAGATTCCGTCTACTCGAGTATAGACAACATTTGCAACTGTCGCGACACCAAAGAAGAATCAACGATAGCTTCGGCCACAATACTGTGTCAAAATAAATATAATGAAGCAAGCGGCAAACGCATGACTCAGTCGAATTGTGACATGAAGACGGAGAGGATGTATTTTGCTGTTTTAATTTTCTCTTGTTCTTTGGTTCTCTTGGCATTTAGCTTCGATAGTTTATTGTTAGTATAATTATTGTTTGTATTATTATTGTTAGTATTATTATAGTTATTAGCATTATACCCTTTATTATTCATAGTATTACACTTTGTCTTTGTAATTTTGGTTCTTCTCTAGGCAGCTTCCTCTAGGCCTATTGAAGTTTCACATCTAGCACACACTTAGTTGCACGCGACATTATTTTAATAATAATAATAATTATTTTAATAGGATAATAACCCCAAAAAAATTACAAAAACACAAAAAAAATGTTTTGTTTTTCTCCTCGATTTCATTTCAAACATTAAGATAACAATAATTTAAAGAAGTAAATCTGAACCAATCGAGGACGATTGGATTAAATGTGGAGTAGTTAAGTAGCATATATTAAATAAGATAACAATAATTTAAAGAAGTAAATCTGAACCAATCGAGGACGATTGGATTAAATGTGGAGTAGTTAAGTAGCATATATTAAATAAGATAACAATAATTTAAAGAAGTAAATCTGAACCAATCGAGGACGATTGGATTAAATGTGGAGTAGTTAAGTAGCATATTTTGTCCGTCTGTCCGTCCAATAGCATGATGTATTTTCCGTTATTCTATTTTTTTTTCTGTCTGCTCAATAGTCGCGTAGTCCAGTAACTGTAACAACAGCCGATCAACTAATTTTCCATTTTCACATTTTGTCTTCGCTTCTTTAACTTTCTTGCTTAAGCGTGGGTTTGATGGCTTAGAGTTCTTAGGTGATAAGAAGACACTCAATGTAAAGCACATCGTGTTGTAAAAAAAAATAAATTATTAAAATAAAATCGCTTTGTTTAATTGTTTAATTGTTAATTTTGATAATATAGATACTTTGAGTTCTGACCATTAAATGTCACTGAACAGAATTCAAGCAAGCTCCGAATACGGGTGTAATCAAACATTGCTGACGTAAGAGCTAATACCACTACCTGGACAAGAAAAATACAATACATAAAAAGTAAAAATTTTTTGTTATTTACACCGAAAAAAATTGAATTATATTTTTTACAGAGTTACAGAATTTTTTATATAGATTCAGTGGTTCCACAGAATACCATTCAGATACAAACGAACAAAATCCGCTCTTTCTCTCTTTCATTATAACTATAATTCGATTTGCGTTGTTACTTTGCGCTCATTATAGTCAGCTGATCTCATCGGCATTTATTAAAAAATTGTTAAAGTAAGGCCGTTGGAGGGATCTTTCAACACTGGCTTGTACGACGACTATATGTTTATCAGATCCTCTGGGTCGCTTTTTGCTCGCAGGATTAACGACCCTCATGTCGAGTTTTAACAATTAAGAATTTTCTTTGAATACGGGTTTAAGCGGGTTCGATTGGTATATACTGCTTATAACAAATATGTGTAATTAGGCGCTAAGCGAAAAGTCGTGCTAACACAAATTATCTCCACATTTTAGAGCATTTGAAACCCGAAATCCGTCACATGGTGGCGAAGGTATGAGTACCGTTTGAAATACATATGCAGAACTCCAGCGCAACTTATTTTGCTATCCTCAAGAAATCACGTAAGTGTCATTTGGAAAAAAAGTTGTTTTAAATCAAACGACCAGATTCAAAATAAGAAGATACAAGAACAACACCGACTACGAGTGAGCGGCAATACGAGAAGTTGCAAAACTTCCTTTATACTGCATCCTGTAATCAATGACGACAAAAAAAACAGACATCTGATTAACGTCTATGAAAAATTCTCAATCATACCACATCTCAACACACATTCGGGCATACATTTTTCTTATGTACGTTCGGTCGCCGCTCTCCTAACAAGGCACAAAACACATTTTTAGTACACAGGCATTACGAGTGAATAACGTACGCTAAAAGTCAGAGGCTAATAATAAAGTCTGCCATTGCTTTTGACAGATAACTAACAACAAGTACCAGATAAAACCGACAGACTGCAAACAACACACGACTAATGATGTTGTTAAAGACACCGTTGCACAGTGGGAAAAATATTGATCTGGCTCTTTACAATAACTTAGAAAAAAGATAACTAATCCTCGGTTTTTTTTATATATTGTAAAGAAAATAATCAATTTTTGGTTTGTTTTTTTTTTAATTTTTTTAATAACAATATTTTTTTATTTAAAAATTTTGTTTTTTCACTAATAAAAAAAATTTTTTTTTAAATTATTTTGCGAGAAATACAAATTTGTTAAAATAAAACATAAAAACACTATTACAGGGATATTGGGATATTGGGCTGCCAGGGAACTGATTCAAAGTTGTTTAACCTCCATTATCTATTTTGATGTACTTCTTAGAGCACTTGAATTACTTTTTGACCTAGATGTTATAAAATGGTCCAAAGAAACATATAAAGCATACATCAAGTTCTGGGTGATTCAGCCAATAATTACGGAAGTCTTTAATTCATGCTTCAAGCGCCTCTTCCGACATCATTGGGATTTGTAGCGAATCATTTTCATTAATATCAGCCCCATGTATTAAAACTTTGGGAATGGTCCGGGGCATATAAAATTTATATATAAATGTAAAGAGGGATGGTCAGCTAACAGTCTATAAGAAGTATCGATATACATACTCGGCCGAGCTATCGGTAAGCAACAGCAGTAGAAGTCGTAGTAGTCAGTCGTCAGAAATGGATTTCATAAGAATTCGCAATGCGTTGGGAAACGTGAAGAAGAAGAACATTGTGTTATTACACAAACTGATTTTCGAAAGGGAAGGTGACCGCGAAAATAGAAAACGCTTGCGTGAATTTGCAGGCTTTGGATTTAGTAAAGTTGAACAACGGCATAGTGAGAAAGTTGAATACATGACAGAAAACCTATCCAAGAATGATCTGGTTGTAATATGCAATATATTAAACTGCAGCATAATAAAAATGATTTAACTGAACATATTCTTCACAATTTGCAAACAGAACATTTGTTGGTTGATTACATTGCCGAAGACGAACAAGAAGAGGGAAGCGAATACGAAAACGTGGGCGCCAACAGCGATTACAGCGACGACGGCAAAAGCAACAACAACAACATCGTCAAAATTTCGATAATGAATGAATGGTGGAACGAAGAGCGGAACGAAGAGCGCGCACATTATTCAGTTATGGCAAGAGGTGACGACGCATGGTCGCTACAAAATGTGAAAATGACATCACCAAAATTCGCTTTAAGTTTCCGAGATATCGAAGACTTCAATACGCTCGTTTAGTGGTAACGACGCGCTTCCAGTGGAAGTTTGGATCAGCGTCTTTGAAGAGATGGAATGGCACGACTTGCAAAAACTAATCTTTGCTAAAAGATCGTTAAAAGGGTTGCCCAAAATGTACATAATGAGTGAACGCGGTATTACAAGTTGGCAAATGCTGAAAAAGACGCTCATCAGTGAATTCAAGACGGAAACTAATAGCGCCCAGTTGCACGCATTAATGGTTGAAAGAAAAATTAAGAAGAATGAAACTCTTCAAGATTATTTACTCAAAATGAAAGAATTAGCCTCACGTGGTAATATTGAAAACAGTGCGTTAATGCAGTACTTAATTGACCGGATAGATGATTTGAGCATAAACAAATCAATCTTGTATAACGCAAACAATCTAAAAGAATTTAAAGAAAAACTAAAATGCTACGAAAAAATCCGCGAGAAGTCAGAACGAGTAAAACAATATGAGAATAAAAACAGAAATGTGACAACTAAAAATGAGATCAAAACGAATAAAGAAAATAAAAATTTGAGATGTTTTAAAAAAAAGATGGAAGATTCCAAATCTGCGTTGACTTTAGAATTCTTAACAAAATGGTCCTTAAAGAGTGTTTTCCAGTGCCGTTGATCGATGACGTGTTGGAGAAATTGCAGGGCGCAAAAATATTCACCGTCATGGATTTGGAAAATGAGTTTTTTCACGTACCCATTGAAGAGTCTAGCAAGAAGTATACAGCGTTCTTAACTAAAGATGGTTTATTTGAGTTTCACCGAGCTCCATTCGGATTCTACAACTCAATAGCTGCGTTTGTCAGGTTTGTCAGTCATGTGTTTGAAAATCTTATTAATGAAAATGTTATGCAGCTGTATATGGATGACAGCATAATTTACGCTACAACCCCAGATTAATGTCTACAGAAAATGACTAAAGTTTTCGACACAGCGGCACGAGGTCGACTTCAAATAAAGTGGCAGAAATATCGTTCTTTACAGACAGCGGTCAACTTCCTAGGCCATATCATCAAGAACGGAAAGATTTGGCAAGGCATAGAAAAGACAAACGCATTTAAAAAATTTCCACTACCTAAGAATGTGGAAGCAGTACAGTCGTTTTTAGGACTTACGCCGTTCTTTCGCTGTTTTATCAAAAGTTATTCACTCATTGCACGACCGCTTACGAACCTGCTGCGCAGAAATGTACATTTCCAAATGAAAGCACCAGAGCTACAGTCTTTTCAGCAACTGATGAATGCGTTATGTCGAGAGCCAGCTCTGAGAATCTACGATAGAGATGCACCAACAGGTGTGCACACCGACGCTTCAATGGATGGATTTGGTGCTGCATTGCTGCAATGGTTTGAAGGGCAGCTTCTTCCGGTCGCTTTTTGGAGTAAGAAAACGTCTTCTGCTGAGTTTCAACGTCACAATTACGTGCTGGAAGTTGAAGCAGCTTACCTCGCATTGAAAAAGTTATCTTTTGGGTATACGTTTTAAGCTGGTTACTGATTGCAGTGCGTTTAAACAGACCACAACCAAACGGGACGTGCCACGACAAGTGACAGAGTGGATAAGAAATTCTTGCTTGAAGAAGAAAATAATTTCGACTACGAGACACAACAACTACGTGATGATGCCAAAAAGGAAATTCTCTGAGCTGAAGTATCGTACAAGAGACACTACGATGCCAAGGGAAAGTGAGAGTACGGGTACAAGATTGGAGACCTTGTCGCTATTAAGCGTACGCAGATTGTGGCTGGTAAAAAACTGCCGAGTGAGTACCTCGGATCGTACGAAATTACCAACGTCAAGGGCAATGTGCGTTATGATGTCCGAAAAGCAGCACAAGTCGATGGACCTATCGTAAAGTCCACCAGTTGTGACAATATGAAGTTATAGCGGTACGTTGAAGATAACGAGAGCGGCATGTCATCTGAGGCAGATGACTAATGAGGATGGCCGAATGTAAAGTGGGATGGTCAGCTAGCAGTCTATAAGAAATATTGATATCCATACTCGGCCGAGCTATCGGTCGGCAACAGCATTAGAAGTCGTAAAAGTCAGTCGTCAGCAGCAGCAGCAGCAGTAGTGTGTGGAAAAAATTGTCGGTCGAAGCTGAAGTGAATGTAGCGGCGCTAAATTAATTTAAATACATTCCAACTCCTATACAATTAACTAAAGTACTTTTAAAAATATCTTACATAAATAAATGCAATCATTATCAATTCTTACAAATATATAAATTCAGCTACAAATATTTGTGCAGTTTCCCACTCATATATGCGGAAAGCTGCCACTTGTATTGCGTACCCACAAGCCATGGTGCGGTTACGCAAAATATTTTAATTACTTCCAATTATACGCTAGTCACAATGGAAGCTTATGTCATCTGCTGGGAAAACATTCTTGCAGTTTTCCGTTTTTTTGTGTTTCCTCCACCCACTATGGAATGGAATGTCTAACAAGATACTCATTTTCTTGCTTAATTCATATTGCATTTTTGTTTTTCGTACTTCAATCATTTCTTTATCCTTTCCCCGAACCTGCTTATTTCCGCGAATGGCTTATTTACCGTAAACTTAATGTTGTTGGCAGGATTTGTTCAATTAGTTTTTCAACATTTTTTACCTCAACTCAAACTACGTCTGCTGATTCCCTTTCAAAAATTATTTTAATGGGTCTGCAAAAGCGATTTTTTTTTTTATCGACTTAGTAGGTACGCAATGACCACACACTGATCTCACATGGGGCAGGCCCAGGTGGCATCAAACTTCACCAAGTCACATAGACTGGGTTCAGCTGGTCTTGATTGTTAATATCTTTGGTGATCATGCGATACCGAAGCTAATGTCTTTGGTAAGCTAAATATTTGGCTACAGATAAAAACATCATCAGCCATTAACATAATCAGCATGCAAGATTAAACTAAAGATAATATTAAATTTAGAATTCAATACCTGCAATAACATAGAACATAACAAGAAGGAAAAATTTAGTTTACCAGTATAGAAAAGAAGTTATGCATTAATTCAATGATGCCAACAATTTAGTTTTTATAACATAAGAAGAGATGGGAGGAGCAGCACACGCAAAGTGGGTATTAAAAGATTTGCATAAGACATAGAATGTATCATGTTGCAAATAAGAAGCTCTACAAAAGGGAAGAGTAATAGGAGAATAGTTTCTAGTTGGACGTGCTGGTACACTAAAGTTAATCATTCTAAGTAAGAAAGGTGAGTTAATACTACCATAAATGAGGTTATACATAAAAGTTACACCAATGACCTTTCTATGACTAGACAAGGTAGGGAGGTTGATCAATTTGAGACGACACCGATAAGATGGTAGGCAAGCATTAGGATCCCAGTGCAAGTTTTTGAGAGCAAAAGTAGAAATTGCTTTTGCACCGACTGGGATATTGAGGATCCCAGACAAAAGACGCATACTCCAGAATAGGTCTTACCAGTGAAGTGTATAGTACTTTGGTAGTATACGGATCATCAAATTCCTTAGACCAGCGTTTAATACCTCTAGCTTTAGAGACCGAAGTGGAAATGTGGGTACCGAAATGCAACTTCGAGTCCATCAAAATACCAAGATCGTTAAACTGGGAAATATGATCTAAACTATTTGAGTCAATGTAATAAGAATTTGAAATAAGGGCTCCGCGAGAAAAGGACATAACTTTGCATTTATGGGTATTGAGGATTAAATAGTTTTTGGAACACCAACGAGATAAAGAGTCTATGTCACTCTGAAGGAAAATCCCGTGAGAAGGGTTATTAAGGCGAAAACATAGTTTTACATCATCTGCGTAGATTAAAATCTGAGAGTGTTTGATGACGGTAAGTAGATCATTAATAAATATGTAGAAAAGCAAAGGCCCCAAATGACTGCCTTGGGGAACACCTGATGTTACCTTTAAAGACAGATATTGAAGACTTAAAAAGTACCCTTTGAGTGCGATGATCAAGGTAAGATGCTAGCCATCGGATCAATGGAGAAGGGAAAATAAAAGCTTTGAGTTTGGTTATGAGCAACGCATGCGATACAGTATCGAAAGCTTTACTGAAGTCGGTGTAGATAACATCAGTTTGGCTACCTACCAAAAAGTTGTGATTGACAGTAGAAGTAAATTCCAACAGATTGGTTACCGTTGAACGGTTCTTTACAAATCCATGCTGGGATATACTCAACAATGGGCGAATATAGATTATCAGTGATATTCTGCTCAAACAACTTAGGATTTGCACACAGTTTGCTAATACCTCTGTAGTTCGATATAGCAGACTTACTACCCTTTCTGAATAAGGGAATTATATAGGATTCTTTCCAACCACTTGGCATAGATGAAGTAATAAGGGATAAATTAAATAAGGTACAATGGGGAATATATAAGTTGTCAGCACAGCTTTTTAAGATACAACTAGGAATATTATCCGGACCAGGAGAAAAGGAAGGTTTAACCAATTTTAGATATCGTAAAATAATACTGCCGTCAATAAACGGCAAATTGAAGTGATTAAATTCATCACTTTTATAAGGGTAAGGAGAACTATTTCCACAGGTAGAGTAGATGCCCTGGAAAAATTTAATAAAAAGGTTCGCAATCCCATCATCAGAGCTACTTGCAACTCCATCAAACTCCATAGTAGTTAGAAATAACTCTGATTTGTTTTTGATTTTGATGAATTTAAAAAAATTTTTGGGATCTCGATTAATATTTACTTTTACTTTGCGCAAATATCTACTATAGCAAGATTGATTAGAAATGTTGAATTCACTACGAGCTTCGGCATAACTCGCATAATCAGTTGCAGAACAAGAGCGTTTACATTTTTTAAATAACCAATATTTTTTAGACGGACCAAATTTATACAAAACCAAGGCGGACGCTTAGAATCATCGGCAACATGCACTTTAGGCACACATTTATTGATATAATCCAGCATAGTCGTGTTGAAAAACCGCACGCCAGTATCAATATCAGAAGAAGAACTTAATATTGACCAATCCGTGGAAGCAACCAATGAGTTGAGACGATTGAAATTAGTATGTTTAAAATTAAAAGCTTGTCTTGGCTTAGCACAAGTTGAATTAGACACAGACAGAAGTTGGTTAAGACTTAGTGTCACCTCAAGTGTGGGGTGATAGGTATCTTCTAGAATTAACAATGGAGAGGATCTCGACAGTGAGGTATTTTCATGGCAGTTAGTAAACACTAGGTCTAGCATTCGATGTTTGATGTTGGAAATGTGGTTTATTTGCTGGAGAGAGATCCAGCAATAAATCAACGAACTCGCTGCCAACAGAAGGAAGAACGATATTGGAGTCACTAAAAGGAATCCAATTAATAGAAGGAAGATTAAAATCACCCAAAACAAGCAAAATATCAGCGTCATTAAATCTATACATTCTGGATAGCTTTCGCTTGATCCAAGTAGACTGAGTCGGACGATGAAGGAGGGATATATGAACAAGTAATAAAAATGTTATAATTAGAGAATGAAATTTTGACGCAGATAAATTCAATGCTTTCAATATCGTCAAGAAAGACCAGTTCTGATGAAAAAGATGAAAGAAGATTAAGACTCCACCACCTACGCGGCCATAACGATCTTTACGAAACGTAGAGTAAGAGTTATTGAAAATTTCAGAGTTGAAAACATCAGGGCGAAGCCAAGTCTCAACGGAAACGATAATGTGACAAATGAAAGAAAAACTTCTAAGATAAAACGAAGAAAGTTTAGAATTTAGCTCTCTAACATTTTGAAAATGTAGACTTAATTTTTTGGAGATTTTGAAGAAGCAGAAGATGAAACTGAAGTAGTGACTGGTAAGGTAACATGCAAAGCCCTAGACTTTTTCCTAAGAATGAACAACATATGGGCAGGCCAGAATGTAGGGTCACATATGACAGAAAATACTTCCATAGAAACTGAAAGTTTGAAAGAAGAGCCTTCTCTAGGGCTAGCAAAATTAAACTTATGAATATTAATATTCGAAAGGTTGCATGATTTTGATGAAATATAGCGGACAACGTCGTCACAGGTTGTCTCCTTATCCAACCTGGAAATAAAAACATGTTTGCGAGGATCCAGCACCTTCAAAATATATGGCACTGAGGTAGAGGCAGTATTGGACTGCGAAGAAGTCTTAGGGGGAGGAATTAGAGACTTTAGTAGAAGATGAAGCAGAAGTTACATTAGTAGGACAGGGAATAGAGCAAGCGGAACAATTAGTGAAGGGAACGTTGAAAGCGACAGATGAAGAAGTAGTAGAGGGGATATTGGTAGAAGGAGCTACTGGAATTGAAGTGGGATGGGATGATTGGTTAGATATTGAAGAAAGTACAGAAGAATAAGTGGGTAAAGTTTGGGAAGAAGGGGAACAAGTTGGAGAAGTTGAAGCTGAAGTCACAGTAGTACGACATGGAATAGAGGAAGTCGAACAAGTAGTGGAGGAAAGTTAAAGGCGATAGATGAAGAAGTAGTAAATGGGATAGTGGTTGACGAAGCTACCGGAATTTGAGCGGGATTGGACGATGGGTTGGATATGGAAGAAAGAACAGAAGAGTGACTGGGTAAAGGTTGGGAAGAAGAAGAATAAGTTGGAGAAGTTGAAGCAGAAGTCACATAAGCAGGACAAGGAATCGAGGAAGACGAACAAGTAGTGGATGGAAAGTTCAAAGCATAATGGTTGAAGGAGGTAAAGGAATTGGAGTAGGATGGGGCGGTTGGGTAGAAGTAGAATAAAGTACATTTGAGTAAGTGGGTAAAAGTTGTGAAGAAGTAGAACAAGTTGGTGGGGAATGCAAGAAGGGGGTTGAGGAGACGAAAAAGAAATAAGTGGCGCTGTGGTAAGCGCAAGATTGTGAGGGGATAATGGCGGCAGTTGTACTGCATTAGAAGTTGGAGTCGAGTCGAAAGAGTAATCCAAAAACATTTTTGAACCAGAATCAAACTCTGAGGCGAGCTCAGTGAATAGTTTCTTAAGTCTTTGGTATTTAATTCACATACGGTGGTACATCAATGAGAAGTCCCCCGATTGAAGCAGGTGGGGCACGACCACCTGATGCCACCACATGCAGGTTTAGACGCACCGTAAAGTCGGTCATAGTCGCGACCAGTCAAACCAGCGCACTTAAGGTGGGCGATGTTATCGCACATCCAACAAGAGACACCTCTAAGTTTATCACTATTAAAGTTGTCCTTGTTGGTGCAATCCCGAATACAGCAACTCATTTTGAGCGAAGTATAGAAACAACATATTAAATAAAATAAAAGCAAAATAAGATAAATAAGATAGGAAAAAAATTAATAAATAAAATAAAAATAAGTGAAAAAAGAAGTAAATTTAAAAAAATTATAATAATAATAATAATAATAAAATAAACCTTTTAAAAAAATACAAATAAAAAAAAATTTTTTTGGTATAAATTTATAAAAGCCTAAAAATTTAAGAATATATCAAATAAACAATAAATAAGCAAAAATAAAATAATTAATAAAATAATAACAATAAAATTAACTTGAGAGTGAAAATATTTTTAAATTTATTTTCAAAATTTATTTGTTTGTATTAACACACTATGCAAAAAAAGCACAACGACTTAATCCAGAATTTTGGCACTCTCAGCTAGACAGATATAGAATTGCAAAGAGAAAAGTAAGGTGAATAATAATATTTTAACAGAGTCGAATTACTTTTTTGCGCGCTGAATCTATGTAATAATACGGTGGCAAGATTTTTGTGATAGCATTTTACTCTATTTAAAATTAATATATTTTAATGAAAATTATATGGTTGGAAAGGTATTCTTCTAAAGCTGTGCATAAGATAATTTGTATGCCAATATAATGATGTTAAAGGGTTCTTGGGAAAGCGCAAACACAGATAGTTACACATTCTGTATCGCATGCGTTCACGTGCGACTCAAACTCTAATGTGTAGACAGCAAGAAGTGAAGTCTTAGAAACCTAATCTATTATACACACATATATTATATGTCATATGCACACGCAGTATCTAATACTCATTTTTGAGTACCTTTTTTTGTATTCATGCGGGCATTTTGACCACTGTGCGAGACTAGTATATGTTATAGGCTGCCGTTCATCCCATTGCGATAAAACGTTGTCAACTATTGCTAGTACTTGTTGCGAATAAAATAGGCATATAACAATTAACTTGCCAAAGGTGGTTCAGATGTCACATCGGCAAATGTATTTAAAAGATGGCTTTATATCATTTTCGATGACAAATCTACATCGTATTAATTAAGTAAGCGAACTCGAGCTTCTCAATGAAAGAATAGAAGCAGAGCGTTTGCGAGTAGCTTATTTACTTGAATCAGAATCAGTGGATCAACATGCCGAAAGAGTAGAGAAATACCGGTTACCTGCTAATCTATTTCGATGAAGAGTAAATGTTGATTTGATTTTTTCTACATTTCAACACGATTATAATGTGGTCAAAGTGGAAATGTATAAATTGTGAATATATAATTGTGAAAATGCATAAATTGTGTGGTCACTGCAGTTCACTTAAGCTCGAAAATGAAATACCAGGAATATGCTGTGCGAATATGAAAATTAATTGCCGACATTGCTTACATTACCTTATCCACTGTTGTCATTGCATGCGGGCGACTCACCTGATTCCTTTTTGCAGAAGATTCTGAAATATAATTTAGAGTTTCAAATGACATTTGATCATTTTGTTACCTTGATAACTCCTTAAAATGTGAAACCATAATTTCACAATTATTTCTTCTGGGGCAGCAACGCGCAACAAGCCTTTCAATAGCGACTTCCTAACCTCATAATACTGCCAATATGTGGCAATAATTTCTGATTTTATAAACATTCTCAGTAGACAATTTCATCCCGAAAATTTATACAACTCATACATCCTCGTTTTCATAAGCCAAACGAGTGGTATATTCATCATTTCATTGAATTTTTAAGCCATCGGTTAAATAATCGTACCTTTGCGTCAACGATCGACCGAAAATATCGCTGTGGCAGACAAAAGTGTGCCCCAAAACCCGGTGTTGGAGGAGGACAAAAACTAGGTTTAAGATAATATAAGAGCACATGGAGAGTAGAAGGCAATAACAGAAGATGTAAAGTCAAAGCATGATATTTTTGAAATGTCTCTCCTCGGCAAACCTCATCTTAGTGCAAAACAAAAGTTCATGTAGGAGAGAAGCTGGTATTTTATTCCAGAAGCGCAGTGAATGTATAAAAAACGAGTAAATGAAGAAAACAGCTAAACCAACAACAAAAAAAGTGGAATTGGCGAATTAACCTCCCAGTACAAAGACTGGACATTTTGGCGACCATGACAGGACTACCTCCTGACTATTTAATTGCGCCAATTCATCGTAATCGAGTTGGAATCATCGCTGCATATTAACAGGAAAGGTCAAGACGGATCGACAACGACATATGTGTGTATGCTTGCAATTATATTTGGTCACAGTGAGTGTATACATACGCCAAACGGGCCAATATATGATTTCGAACTGTGTTGCTGCTTTCGTTGTAAGCGAAAGTTTATGTTTCTAAAGACCATAAAGAAACTGTTGTCGCGCTGCGTAATTCTATTTGCTGTTGTTGTATCTCTACTAGTTGCTGATACTCTTTGGTACGCAAGAACATCTCTTGGAATTGCTTTATTCTACATCACTGCAGAAACAACTCTTTGACTTTGAATTTGCTTCTGTAACGGCACCACTTTTATCGTTTGCATAATGAGTCAAAGAGACAACTCAGCTTTGGTAGACGTCAATGATCCGAACTTAGTCAAGCTTTGTTGTCACCGAACAATAATTATGAAGAATATAAGCAAGTTAAAGGAAAGAGTAGATGCTGCTGGTGAAGAGATTGACATAGCCATTTTGGAATGAAACATTTAAATATTAGATTCGTACATTCGTCAGGCTTGTGACGTGAAAACTCAAATAGAAGAAGTAAATTTCGCTGACAGTGGTCGGGTGGAATTGGAAGAACTCTTTTCAATTCAATTCAATTCAATTTCAATCAAAACAGTTATCTTAACTAGAACCAATAAAACCAATAGCAATAGCATACCGGACACGAATTTTCTAAACACAACAAATTTCTAACCATCGCATCAAATAAGGTTGCCAGAGCTCAAACTACAACAATTTGATGCCAAATATGTGAAGCATAAACGATTTATGACCGCATTCATAAATTTGGTCGACACCTAATTTGACAAATAGACAAATTCAATTATGTGTTAAATTGCCTATCAGGGCCTGCACTGGAAATAGCAAAAGCATATCAAGTTACCAAAGGTAACTGATATTGGGGTGCTAAATTTTCTGGATTACATTTCAAACATATTCAACTTACCAAGAAGATAGACTGGACAACTTTACACTTAAGGCAATGCCGCTAAAAGCTGTGCTATTTCTCGTCCTCATTTTTAACTCAGTGCTGAGATTGGGATATGTGTCGAAACAGTAGAAGATGGCGAGAATTTGCATGATTCATAAGGCCGGCTAGAGCCCTTACACCTTAGATTCCTACAGGCCAATTAGCTTGCTACCCACTATAGCAAAATTGTTTGAACGCTGTTTGCTGGCACGGATCCTGGACTTAAAAAAGGTTAAGCAAATAGTTCCTTCCTTTCAATTTGGCTTTCGTAGGTCCCACGGAACTCCAGAGCACCTGAATAGGGTGGTTAACTTTATTCTCGAAGGATTTGAGGCTAAGGAGTACGTGGTGGCAGCGTATCTTGACATAAAGCAGGCTTTCGACCGAGTTTGGCACGACGGGCTGCTCAGTAAGCTCAAGAGTCTCTTGCCGCCTCAGCTATGGTTAATCGTGTGCAGCTAACTTTAGAACAGGACCTTCTCTGTGGTACTGGATGGTGTGGAATCCAGCATCAAGGCTATTTGAGCAGGTGTCCCCCAGGGTAGCGTTTTGGGGCCTACACTCTATACCCTGTTCACGCACGACATGCCCACTGGGTCAGAAATACCACTGAAGGATCCTCTGGATCTGTTCATTGCCACGTTTGCAGACGATACGGCCATCCTCGTCAGAAATAAATGTATTTACGAAGCCACGGACTCACTGCAGCAATACCCGCATATTTTTGAAAACTGGACACGACGTTGGAAAATTTGCCTTAACAAAAACAAATGTGCCAATGTGACGTACGCCTTACGGCCGGATTTCTGTCCGGGAGTTTTCATTGAAAACCAGCTGATGCAACACCATACAGGTTACAAATACCTGGGTGTGTATTTGGATAGGCGGCTAACTTTCAAGACGCATATTTCAAGCATCACAAAATCCTTAAGTCAGAGGATTGGTAAATTGCATTGGCTTTTAACTAGCAGGAATAAATTGTCCTTGGAAAATAAGGTGAACATTTACAAAACCATAATTGCTCCTGCTTGGCGATACGGTTTGCAAGTGTATGGCATAGCAGCGAGGTCAAACATCACTGCAGGCCAAGACATTGCGAATGCTTACTATTGCCCCTTGGTTCATGCGAATGGCGGACCTTGAAAACGACTTAAAAGTACCGAAAATTGGCGATGTGATAAGTCGTCAGGCCAAAAAATATATAGAGAGGTTAAAAAATCATCCAAATAAACTAGCAAGGCGCCTTCTAAAACGACGCAGAATGGGAGGAGTTAGAATGGCGAGACGGCTGAGAATATCGCTCCCTGCCGATCTCCATAATAGATCCTTTTAATACAAAATACTATATCCCCAATTATTATTTAAGTTGTTTTGTTAACTTTTGTATATACAATTTAATTGAAGTTGTTCTAATAATAACAGAAAAATTAAATATAAAGGAAAAAAAAACCAAGAATAAGCAAACCGGATGCTAGTTCATTGCGAAAATTCGCGGATACTGCATCAGCAATACGTCGATCGCTATTATCGTTAGGAACTGCAGGAATGCAATCATAATTCATATGCAATCCAAGGTTAATGATACTAAACTGACGAGAAGCAAAAATTTAAAAGACTACTAACATGGGATAAATGGTGCATAATTTTTACACACCGGTATCAATTTTTAGAAAGCCGTACTCATCGGACCTGGCGTACTCAACCGTACGACCTGAGTGACAAGCAGAAGGCCAAGCATGAATTGAAAGGTAACTCATTCATAGTGACTATTTCCACATGAGTGTTCTGTCACCCAATCACTATATAATAACGTGCGAATTACAACAAACGAATTTACAATTAAATCAACGAAAAGAATTTGTTAAAAACGCAGGGCTTTGTCTGCGCAAGGATTATTTGTTAAAAGCATGTCAATCAAAATCTCGATGAAAGGTTTGCCGATTGTATCATCATTCTCTTTTACATATTTTCTTCCTAACTTAAAATCAAATGCACCAGCAAATGGTAAGCAACTAGGTCGTTCAATGCGGAATCAAAGTTTATCAAGCCTTCAACCTCAGGCGATCGTTACTCTAATAGGACGAACAGCTAAGACAGGTATTATACCTACTGCAATTGTAAAAATTAAGGATAGATACGGAAATTATCAATTTGCTCGCGCATTGTTAGATTCTTGCTCTGAGGTTAAGTTGATAACAGAATAAATGGCGAAGCGATTACAAATTAACCAAAATTCGTGTATCACAAGCTGTCAGCGGCATTTTCGAAGTTCACCAAAAAATCAACTACAACCTTTGCACCGCGTTACGGTCACGGGTTTCAGATTTAGAATGGTCTTCCAACTTTTGGGTATTTAAAACCATCTGTACAAACCAGCCATATGACACCATAAACATTTCAGAATGGAAGCTACCTAAAGACATAATTCTTGCTGATCCACCATTTTTTAAGTGTAACAAAATTGACATACATCAGCACAGAAGGGTTATTCTATGATCGTCGATCTGAAACACATTCTATTGGAACAGAGATGCCAAGCTTAATCAATACTGCCTTTGGATGGGTAGTTGGTTGGAATACGTGCAGTACGCCAAAGGATCTGCAGTATACTCATATATGTAAATTAATACAAAAACAGACTTCACTGGAGAGCATATATTTTCAAGAATTCTGCGATATTGAAAAATACACAACAAAGTTCACGCATGAAGAACAATTGTGTGAGGAGCACTTTGTAAACAGAGTTGCGTTGAGTGATGACGGTCGCGTTCAGATGCGACTTCCGATCAGAGATTCACCTTAGAAATTAGAACTTTCCTACGATATTGCATATAAACGGTTCAAAATTTTTGAACTTAAATTTGATAAAGTCGAAATTTGAAGACAGCATATGTGGACAATAGGGCACATTTCACTTATTTAAAAACCATATACAGAGCAGCCACACTTTTATATCCCACATCACTACCTAATTCGACCAAAAAGTCTAACAACGAAATTGGGTGTTTTCCTCGACGCTTTAGATACTGCAACTTTAGGTTTTGCATTGAATGATTTGCTCTTGATTGGTCCAACAATCCAACAGGATTTGATTACAGTGCTATTAACATTTCAACTAAACAAATATGCTCTTTCAGGATATGTACCTGCAAATCTTTGTGGATGAACGCGATAGGCAGTTCAAACTTGTACTTTTGAGGGCGAATGTCAATGACAAATTACAAACAAATTAGGAGCTTGCATTAATTCTGGTCAGTGTTATCTAATGGTCAAAATTCGAAATATCAGTGTAAACACACAGATGTCTAATTGGATAGTTTTGACATTTTTCAATACTAAAATAGCGTCTTTCCGTTTAGTAGTATTAAGTTATTTAATGTACACTGACGCTAATATGGAACGCTCAATATTTCATTTTCGACATTCACTACTGTTTTTAATTAATTTGAATAAATGTCCTGCTGAAGCTCATCAAACACTTTTAGAAACTAGGCGATACTGTTCCGTCACATTCTAGTTGTCGGTTTTGGTTTCAGCGATTTAAAAGTGTTTAATTTGATGTCAATGACCAAAAAAGTTGGAGGATAATGACTTATTGGGCGGAAACTCGGCCCAAACTATGAAGCAACTTGCAGACAACTGAGCTGATCAACTGGTTTCAGACTTTTACATGCGATGGGAAAGATCCAAAAATAGGGAAAATGGTTACCATATGAATTGAGTAAATATTCAATTTCAAATCGCTTCCACATCGCAATATCATAAGTTGATAGGCAAAAAAAAAAAGAGTTTTCTGTGGCGTAGTGTGACCGGCGCTGAGAATGGATCTACTATAACAATCCAACTCATGGTTTAACCCAGTAAAGCCATCCACATTTACACCGAAGTCGAAGTTTTTCTGTGAATATGGTGGGATCAGAAAGGAATAGTGTATTACGGGTTTCAAAAACTGAACGGAACTGCTAGTGCAGATGTGTACCAACGTCAGTTGAGCCAATTGAATAACGCATTGTTGCTGAAAACTCCAGCAATAGCGAGCAAGGGATGCAAAGTTATTCTTGCATGACAACGCTCGGCCTAACTTTGCAAGAGTTATGAAGGATACACTGCTGGAGCTCGAATCGGAAGTTCTACCGCACCCAGCGTACTCACCAGATATAGCGTCTTCTGATTACCACTTGTTCAGATCTATGCAGCATGGTTTGGTGGATATACGGTTTCGAAATACTGAGGAAGTACGAAAATGGATAGATGATTGGATCACTGACAAACCACGATCGTTTTTTCGACGCGGTTTTGTCATGTTGGAATGGCAAAATTTAGAATAATACCATTTTGTACCAATTTTTCTAAATAACTTTTGCATTAAAAATTTGACAAGAGCAGAAGAATTGCAAGAGAAAAAGTGTCAGCTTATCAAGTTGCTTGGAACGGCTGGATTGACAATGACTAAATGAAACAGTAATTTGTCGAGCCTTGTAGAATCGGCAGATAATGAAATTTCCATTCAACTGGAAGGACCGGAAGCTATAAAAACCCTTTTTTTAGCGTGACAACCAGTCCCAGAATTATTTGTAATCTATTATGAGCTAGGCTCCACTGAAATAGAAATAAGGCGGTGGGTTCTATCTGCGATTGTAAGACTTTTTGATTCAATTGGTTTGATAAGTCCAATTACTGCAAGATGCAAAATTTTGAGGCAGGACCTTGTACTTTAAAAACATGAGTGGGACCAATTTCTGATGATTTGTTGTGTATGTGGATGGAGTTAAAGTCAGACTTACGCAAAGTATCAATTATAAGGATTACCCGTGTCATGTTTACGTCACATCAATACAAAAGCGAACATAAGCCAAATGTTTTTGGACAAATTCTAAAAATGAATCAATTGTATTTTCAGTTGATTATGAAATTTTATTAAAATGAAAGCCATTTGCATTTTATTTTTAGAAAAAGATAGGATACTCTTATCGGAAAACCCTATAGTTATCTACATAGTTCATTTTGACCTGAGCTTTGTAGAGTTTCTGTAGAGTAACAGGAATAGTTTAAATTAGTTTTGTTAAATTTAGCTCTTTATATGCACCCGAGTTACGTGATACGCTGTGTCTTAAGACTACCATTTTAAATTCATTTTATATACCATGGCACACATTTTGACAGTACTACTAAACTTCGCTAGTGCTCGATGACTCAGCGCGAACGTCGTCAAACCTTTCGTGAAATGATATTTTGTTAGTTTAACCAAAAGTATAGCGAGATTTGATAGATATTTAATCCACCCGATCGTCAATTTCATGCGATTCTATGGAGAGATAAGGAAGGTAAGCCATTACAGTTGTCTAAATTGAATACAGTTACTTATGAACTATCATGCGTGCCATTTCTAGTAATTCGAAATCCCAAATACAAAGCAAATACTTATGAGACAGACTATCCCATTAGTGCAAAGGTTATACCACAAGATATGAATGTAGACGATTTGCTGACAGGTTCAGATATCACAGATGAGCTGAATTGCAAAGTTATAGAAACAAAAGCACTATTAGCAAGAGCTGGCTTACAACTAGCAAAATATAAATTCATCAACGAAAGATGGGAAGACGGTAGAGACAAAGTAAACATAAATCTAAAAAATTGAGAAGTTAGAGAAGCACTTGGACTGTCGTGGAAACCCCAACAAGATATGTTCTGCTTTAGACTACGATGAAAAATGCTACCAAACGTTCAGGTGTACCAGTTGTGCAAAAAATATATGTTTTGCTCGGAATGTTAAGCCCAATTATTGTCAAATGTATGTTGTTGATGCAGAAACTATGAACGATGAACTAGAACGATTTGGTTTAGTGGACCCAAATTTCTTAAGTTTTAAATATCAAATTGGCCTAAAATAGTAGTAACAATCGAACAAAAGTCGCTTGATTTTAAAAAGGTACTTATTTGCGTGACTATATTTCAGTGATAGTATAAAAGAAATTCTTGCTTGAAGTATTGGTGAGTCGACTATCATATAAGAAAATAGTGTTAGTCATGTCATATGTCTTACGAGTATATTGAAATCCTGTAAGACTTTAAGCCCTGAAATACAAAATAACACCCTCTTTGCATAACGCCGGGTCGCAGATTGGAAACTGAGAAGTTATACGAGTAGGGAGCGGACTCTTACAAACATCTATCGGTTTTGAAGCAGAGTGGTTCAACACATTTTGCAAGCATTCGAAGGCAAAGAGTATTACTCGGCTACATTTCTCGATGTCCGTGAGGCGTTTGACAAAGTTTGGCAACCAGGACTGCTATAAAAGCTGAAAAACTCTTCCCAGCACCGTACTAACCGTCTTAACTTCAAAATAGAACTTTCTATGTAACTTGTGAGGATAAGGATATAAAACAAATCAAAGACGGTGTGCCACAAGCTGGTGTTTTGGGGCCAATTTTTTATACGTTATATATACACTTCTGACCTTCAGACACCAAGCGAAGGCAATACAATGATGGCATGTAGCCATCTGCCATGCTGCCGATGACGCAGCACTCCTAACATCGCACCATCACCTCATCAATTTTCCAGTGTCATCTAAATCGAATACAACCATAGCTTATAAGGTGGAATATTGATGTCAACACAGATAAATCTACTCAGGTCACCTTCAGTCTCAGACACACATCCTGCCTCTCAGTCCAGCTAAACGGGAACATCACACCTACGCACACCTCGGCCAAATACCTTGGATTGATACTTGATTTTGGAATCCCCACATTAAACTAAGTTGGACACAGTTGGACCACAAATTATTAGGATGAGACGGCTCCTATGGCATACTTTAAATTAAGTATTAGGAACAAGATCCTACTCTATAAAACTATCCTTAAGCCACTATGGACGTATGGAATTGAGCTATTGGGAACAACATCAAAATCGAATATCCTAATCTTTAAAAATGTTCAATCCAAACTCCTGAGAAGGCTTGTTGGGGCTGAATGGTAACGCAGTCATTCACAGAGACCTGCATATTTTCACGGTGACTGAAGAAATTGCGATCTTCAGAAATAAACAAACACTGAAATCTCACGAAAACTACCTTGCCGTCAATTTACTGGACAATAGCCTACACACTTTTTTTTCGTTTATTTAGATAACAATGTCATAAGTTAATTACATTAAATAAATAAATGTATGTAAGAAACGTCTCTGGTTCAGCTCTTGAGTCCTTATGGTCCCTATTATTCGAATCTTTCTTTTTAGGAATTATTTATAACGATGAACTTATTTTTAAGCACAAGTATATTTCGATTGCAATAAAAAATTAAGAAAAAACATTGCTGCATGATATATAATAATAATTAACAAGACTAAGAGTAATAGTAAAAACTAGGCGTGGGGTTTGGAGGGTTATTGGGGATAGGAAGATGGGAATAGGGCGTTTGGTATTTTTGGGGTGTTTTCCACCAACAATGATTGGTGGTTTTTGTTGAATCACTCTTACCTTTCAATGAGATCGTGGTGTCGAATCGTCTGTTGTCAACACTTAATGTTTTTGAGGAAATAACTTTGTTGTTGGTTCGCCACTTGATGTGGTATAAAATGGGTACACCTTCCTCGTTTTATATAAACCCTTCTTTATCGAGATACATAAAGATCGCGGGAGGGGTGTACCCGGGTGTACCTGAGCACTCTTGAAAGTAGCTATCACTTTCATAATACGGTGCGAAAATAAAGCTGTTGGATGTAACCACGGTTGCTCTAATTAAATGCTTTCTTATGAGGTTGGTTATATGTGTATCTATTCTAATAATTTTGGCCTCATTATAAAGTGTTTTGTTTGAATAGTATTAAGTAAAATTGCTATTATGAGTTTTAAACATAGAGGTGCATAATCTTAGTATGTGTCTTTCCGTTTTTCTAAGGCGCTCCATGTAGGAAGGGGATATGTTGAACCATAATGGGCAAGCATAAGTTAATATTGGCCTAGCTAGTGCTTGATACATTAAAATCTTTATCTTGGCGTTTATCAGTCTACAGGAAAAGACTGTTTTATTATGATATGCTCTTTTGGTTTTAGATATTTGAAAGTTGACATGATGGTTAAAGTACAAAAATTTATCAAAAATAACACCTAGGTATTTGACAGAATTGGTTTGTAAAAAGTTTTCATTATTTGTAGTTATTGCGAATTGTCTCCAGTTTTTTTAATATTACTATTGCATTTCTTTATGGGCGGATGAAACAAGATAATTTTACATTTGTTTACATTTATTTTTAGAGGCCAGTTTTCAGCATATTTAGTTAATATCATGATTTTATTTTGAAGTTGAGTGTGTATATTGTTCACTACTGCATCTGAGTGGTGCATTACTTAGTCGTCTGCAAAAGCAATGATAGCATGCTGATTGGACGAAGGTTTTGTATTGTAATATTGTATTTGTATTTTTCTTTTTTAGGAATAATGACAGCGAAAGTCGCTGTTTTCTATTGATTTGGGAAGTATGTATTATTTAGCATGTTATTGAATAGAGTAGAGAAGTCCGTTACAAGTTCTATGGAAAGGTTTTTAAGTACTATGTTAGGAATTTGGTCAAGGCCAGAAGATAGTTTATTTTTAATTGATATGTTTTTGGATAAAGTAGTTGTCAGTTTGATGCTCGCTTAAGTTGTCTGCTCTTTTTTTTCGTGAAATGATGTAACTCTTATATTGGAGCCCCCATAGCTTGTTTTTATTAATAAAAACTGGTTAAAGGCGTTACTCACAAGCCTGTGAACTTTATTGTTTGGATCATTTTGTTTAGTGGCATGTATCAATTCAAAATACCCACCTAATATGTTCAATATATCGCTATTATTTTTATTAGTAAAGTATGAACCTACATATATTTCCTATTTATTAGGGTTTAATCCTTCAAATTAATTTAAGTTCGTTAAGTTTAGGCGGGATATTTAGATGACTTAACGTGTTGGGATCCTCTCTAATGAAAGTCTTTTTAATAAGTGAAAATTTAGCAGGGTTTCTTGGACATATGTATGAGATTTTTTGTTGAATTTTTTCATTAAGGTAGTTTCTCACGCTGACGTTTATCATTTTCTTAATAAGCTTAAATTTGGTTTTATCTAACATCAACATAGTGGTTTCCCGGTTTGCAACTATCATTTGGATGGCCTGGTGGTCGCTATCGTTGTCTAAACATTTTAAGCAATTAATTGTGTCCGAGGAGTTTGAGTGGATCTTATTTCTATTATCAGCAATGCATATGTCCAGAAATGACATTATAGGGACATAAGATAGGGTAACTGAAGCATATAATGCTGTTCTATATATCATGGAATTCGTACTTAACCAATCTCCTAAGTCGGGCACCTTGGTGTTGTTACATGGGTTACCCCAATTTGTGTGTTTACTGTAAGATCACCGGCTAGAATATACACGTGCATTGAGTTTTGCAAATTCAGTGTCTCAAATAAAATATTAATTTCTGTTTTGAATAAGTCATTATTATTGCCTGCCGGATAATATGCGGCAATTAAATACATGGCGCAGTTTGATTTCATGTTTATTTTAATGATACTAGCTTCTAAGTAAGTGAGAGAGTCAATTTTTCTGTTTGAATATTTACAGAATTTTATATTTTATTTTATTAGTATCGCTGTGCCTCCCCCTCTTTTCGCACCTGTTCTATCATTTCGGATAAGAGTGTATCCTTCAAATTTAATGTTGTGTTTTGGGTTCAATTTAGCTTCATGTACTAATAATATAAGGGCAGTTATCAATAAGAAAGTAGGTGTTAGGCTGTAAATTATCTTTAATTATTTGTGAGTAACTTATATTAAGATTTACAATCTGTGAAGGGCTAGTTTTTATATTTGTTACAATATTTTTTTTAACTCTTATTTTAAGTATAAGTTCTTTATAGCGTTCACAACCTTTATGTGATGCAGGGTGACCAGCTTTTTTGCATAAAACGCAGAAGAGCTTTTCCTTCGCGATTGGCGATTGGACCCCAATGGGCAATCTGAGCTTTTGTGTAGATTGCTGCATTTGGCGCACCGTTTGGCAGTTTCTACACAGGGGTATTTCAGGTCTTTGAAGAGATTCCTATTTAATGTGGTGGTATTGGATGTTGGTAATATTTTTTTTTTAATTCACACTACTATCCGCGCTAATGTGCACCGTAAAAAATGGTAGTTTTATATTTTCCTGAACAGATTATTTTTGTTGTAAAATGCTTTACATTTAATATTTTGAGGTTTTCGTTTTCATGTGTACATAATTCATTAAGAATTTCTTGGGGTTTGTATTGCCTCCAAAGCCTTTCATTAGATATGTCTTTACTTTAAGACATTTGGGTGTATAAGAGTATAATATAGCATTAGCTTTTTTTAAATGGCCTCTTACTCTTTTATAATCGTCGAAAAAGAAAAACGGCACGTTTGTTTTGATTGTATTCTCTTATTTTAAATTGACCGTTTTTAATCAGCTCAATTATTTTATTCGATTGTATATCAAAAATATTTATTGGTGGTACGTTTTTGTTTTTATTTTTAACGTTTATTTTGTTATTTGAGAATTTTCCGTTGTTGTTGTAAACTGTTTTTGGCGCTGTCGAAGTTGACGGGCTCATTTAATCGGGAGACAAAATGTTTCCTTTTCCCTCTTTTTGTTTTTGGAAATTGTTTTATTACAGTTATCTAAGCTCGCAGAGAGAACTGCGTAATAATTATTTCTCAGGCTTTTTGCCATTGTGTGGTTGTCTATGTTGGAATTTTTTCTTTTCATGATTAATTCTACATTACTATTATTTAAATTATTTTGAGATTCTGGAACATAAAGCTCAGACATTAATAAACGGCGATAACTATACGACTTCGGTGAATTAATCGCATACAATCAGGCACAAAATTAAGTAATAATCGGGTAGATAAATCGAATAATTGCGGTCACACGTGCTGCTGTAACGACTCGACTTCCATCACAAAAATACTTTGATAACCAAGGCATCACATTTCAGTCAGATGTTTTTCGTTTGTATACAAAGTAATAAAGACACAAAATTTAAAGTAAATAATTTGAGTGTTGTTATTAGTTGCTTGGAAAGTGAAATGTAATGATATTTATATATGTTCTTAATTTGTATTTAACAGATTAGTGGAATGGAGAATACGTTAATTGGTGGCAATATTTAATATTTAACGCAGAAATGAAAAAGGCTATTTCTAGCATCACTGCGTTCAGCAGAGACAACCCAGTTATCGATTATTAAGTCAGAGAAAATGATGGGTGATGACTTCTGCTGAATGGGCCCATTTCCTCAACTTCGCTTCTTATCCGTATTTTTTGTTTTTTTTTTTGGGACAAAGTAGAATTTGTTGTTTTTTACCTTATGAAAACAAATTCGCTGCTGTTCATTGAAAATCACTGAGAAAAATTGGGGTTTGTTTTAAGTTGCCAATCTAATTATAATTATAATAAAATAATAAATAACGGATTTTGTTCGTTTATATCTGGATGGTAAGCTGTGGAACCACTCTTGTGGCACTTTCAATAATTTTGTAAACCGGGATAGACTACAATCGATTTTTTTTCGTGTAAATGAGAAAAAAATGTTTACTTTGTATTTCTTGTACATGTATTGGTATTTGCTCTTCCATAAGCATTGTTTGATCACCTCTGTTCTATTGAATCAAAAGGCAAGTTTTCCTGTATAAAAATATCATTGATTTTGTGAATTTACTTTAATTTACTTGAAAGAGGATGAAAGTATTGACAATATCGGCTTTTGTTAGATGAATGGCTTTATGTATGTTATCTGTTTTCTTCTTTTACATTATCAACCTTACTGATATATATGGTCATCGTTGAAGACATAACAAAAGATTTCCTCAAAAATATTTCCCATTGGCATAAATTTTTCATCCAAGAATACATCACAGCTACTAACAGCATCCTAAACAATATACTGATGAAAAATATAAAGAATTAGTAGCAAGTAATAATCAACAAATAATTATCACCAAGAATGTAATCCAAAGAATTAATAACAAAGGCCAGCAATACCATCACAACAACTTTACTAAATAGCGAATTCCAGACTTCATTATTATTACAATGTAAATTTAAACTAGATGCAAATAAATAAACACATACAATACACAAACCCATTCATCTAAATAAAGCCCATATTGTCAATACTTTTACTCCTTTTTCAAGTAAATTAAAGTAAATCACAAAATCAATGATATTTTTATACAGGAAAACTTGCCTTTTGATTCAATAGAACAGAGGTGATCAAACAATGCTTATGGAAGAGCAAATACCAATACATGTACAAGAAATACAAAGTAAACATTTTTTTCGGTGTAAATGAAAAAAATGTTTACTTTGTATTTCTTGTACATGTATTGGTATTTGCTCTTCCATAAGCATTGTTTGATCACCTCTGTTCTATTGAATCAAAAGGCAAGTTTTCCTGTATAAAAATATCATTGATTTTGTGAATTTACTTTAATTTACTTGAAAGAGGATGAAAGTATTGACAATATCGGCTTTTGTTAGATGAATGGCTTTATGTATGTTATCTGTTTCTTCTTTTACATTGTCCATCTTAAATTTACATTGTAATAATAATGAAGTCTGGAATTCGCTATTTAGTAAAGTTGTTGTGATGGTATTGCTGGCCTTTGTTATTAATTCTTTGGATTACATTCTTGGTGATAATTATTTGTTGATTATTACTTGCTACTAATTCTTTATATTTTTCATCAGTATATTGTTTAGGATGCTGTTAGTAGCTGTGATGTATTCTTGGATGAAAAATTGATGCCAATGGGAAATATTTTTGAGGAAATCTTTTGTTATGTCTTCAACGATGGTATTGTACTCGGTAAGGTTGATAATGTGGAGAGTTTTGTAGGTGCCAACTTTGACGGACGATTTCTGATTGTGAGTAGTCTAATATTTTGGCAGAACCATGACAGAAAGGTTGGCTGGTGGAAGAAAGGACTAATCTAATAAATGATTTAATTAGTTCCTTATTCTATCTGTATGTATAACTTTCCCTGTTTCTGTAGTAACTGTGGAATATTTATTTTCCTTTTGAGTCGTCGGCTAACGTTCATATCGTACGGTTGTACTCAGTGAATTCGGCTCTTCTTTTTCGTATATCAGTACAAAACACCCGCGTGGTTCTCGTAGTCGCCACTTTTTTCTCGTCTAGTATTCTTCCACACACGCAAAAACTTCAAAATTAGTGAATTAAAACATCATGCCCCCGGGGTACCAAAACAT
>JAWNKX010000510.1:0-14098 GCA_035041755.1 Cacoxenus indagator
AACGGGCGGAACGGGTGGAACGGGTGGAACGGGTGGAACGGGTGGAACGGTCGGAACGGGCGGAACGGGTGGAACGGGTGGAACGGGTGGAACGGTCGGAACGGGCGGAACGGTTGGAACGGGTGGAACGGGAGGAACGGCGTGGAACGGGTAGGGACGAAACGAGTGGTGCGGTTAAAACGAGTGGAACGCGTGAAACGGGCGGAACGGGAGGAACGGGCGGAACGGGATGAACAGGTGGAACGGGCGGAACGCGTTTAACGGGTGGAACGGGCGGAACGTTGGAACGGGTGGAACGGGCCGAACGGGAAGGGGTGAAACAGGTAGCCGGGAAACGGTCGAAACGGGTGAAACGGGTAGAACGGGTAGAACGCATGGCAGGCGTGGAACGGGTAGGGACGAAACGAGTGGAGCAGTTAAAGGGATTGGAACGGGTGAAACGGGCGGAACGAGTGGAACGGGCGGAACGGGTGGAACAGGAAGGGGTGGTACAGGAAGGGGTGAAACGCGTGAAACAGGTAGTTGGGAAACGGGCGGAACGGCGGAACGGGCGGAACGGGAGGAACGGGCGAAACGGCTGGAACGGGCGGAACGGGCGGAACGTGTGGAACGGGTGGAACGGGTGGAACGGGTGGAACGGGTGGAACGGGTGGAACGGTGGAACGGGCGGAACGGGTGGAACGGGTGGAACGGGTGGAACGGTCGGAACGGGCGGAACGGTTGGAACGGGTGGAACGGGAGGAACGGCGTGGAACGGGTAGGGACGAAACGAGTGGTGCGGTTAAAACGAGTGGAACGGGTGAAACGGGCGAAACGGGTGAAACGCGTGAAACGGGCGGAACGGGAGGAACGGGCGGAACGGGCGGAACGGGATGAACAGGTGGAACGGGCGGAGACGCGTTTAACGGGTGGAACGGGCGGAACGTGTGGAACGGGTGGAACGGGCCGAACGGGAAGGGGTGAAACGAGTGAAACAGGTAGCCGGGAAACGGTCGAAACGGGTGAAACGGGTAGAACGGGTAGAACGCATGGCAGGCGTGGAACGGGTAGGGACGAAACGAGTGGAGCAGTTAAAAGGATTGGAACGGGTGAAACGGGCGGAACGAGTGGAACGGGCGGAACGGGTGGAACAGGAAGGGGTGGTACAGGAAGGGGTGAAACGCGTGAAACAGGTAGTTGGGAAACGGGCGGAACGGGTGGAACGGGCGGAACGGGCGGAACGGGCGGAACGGGAGGAACAGGAGGAACAGGAGGAAGGGGTGGAACGGGTGGAACGGGTGGAACGGGTGGAACGGGCGGAACGGGTGGAACAGGAAAGGGTGGCACAGGAAGGGATGAAACGCGTGAAACAGGTAGTTGGGAAACGGGTGGAACGGCGGAACGGGCGGAACGGGAGGAACAGGTGGAACGGGCGGAACGCGTTTAACGGGTGGAACGGGCGGAACGGGCGGAACCGCCGGAACGGGCGGAACGGGGGGAACGGGCGGAACGGGTGGAACGGGTGGAACAGGCGGAACGGGCGGAACGGGTGGAAGGGGTGGAACGGGCGGAACAGGTGGAACGGGCGGAACGGGCGGATCGTTGGAACGGGCGGAACGGGAAGGGGTGAAACGAGTGAAACAGGTAGTCGGGAAACGGGTGGAACGGGTGGAACGGGCGGAACGGGCGGAACGGGCGGAACGGGAGGAACGGGAGGAACGGGCGAAACGGCTGGAACGGGCGGAACGGGCGGAACGGGCGGAACGGGCGGAACGGGAGGAACGGGTGGAACGGGTCGGAACGGTCGGAACGGGCGGAACGGGTGGAACGGGTGGAACGGGTGGAACGGTCGGAACGGGCGGAACGGTTGGAACGGGTGGAACGGGAGGAACGGGTGGAATGGGCGGAACGGGAGGAACGGCGTGGAACGGGTAGGGACGAAACGAGTGGTGCGGTTAAAACGAGTGGAACGGGTGAAACGGGCGAAACGGGTGAAACGCGTGAAACGGGCGGAACGGGAGGAACGGGCGGAACGGGCGGAACGGGATGAACAGGTGGAACGGGCGGAACGCGTTTAACGGGTGGAACGGGCGGAACGGGCGGAACGGGCGGAACGGGTGGAACGGGCGGAACGGGCGGAACGGGAGGAACGGGTGGAACGGGTGGAACGGGTGGAACGGGTGGAACGGGTGGAACGGGTGGAACGGTCGGAACGGTCGGAACGGGCGGAACGGGTGGAACGGGCGGAACGGGTGGAACGGGTGGAACGGTCGGAACGGGCGGAACGTGTGGAACGGGTGGAACGGGTGGAAGGGGAGGAACGGGTGGAACGTGTGGAACGGGTGGAACGGGGGGAACGGCGTGGAACGGGTGGAACGGGAGGAACGGGTGGAACGTGTGGAACGGGCGGAACGGGAGGAACGGGTGGAACGTGTGGAACGGGCGGAACGGGGGGAACGGCGTGGAACGGGTAGGGACGAAACGAGTGGTGCGGTTAAAACGAGTAGGAACGGGTGAAACCGGCGAAACGGGTGAAACGGGCGGAACGGGAGGAACGGGCGGAACGGGAGGAACAGGTGGAACGGGCGGAACGCGTTTAACGGGTGGAACGGGCGGAACGGGTGGAACGGGTGGAACGGGTCGGAACGGGCGGAACGGGTCGGAACGGGTGGAACGGGTGGAACGGGTGGAACGGGTGGAACGGGTCGGAACGGGCGGAACGGGTGGAACGGGTGGAACGGGTGGAACGGGAGGAACGGGTGGAACGTGTGGAACGGGCGGAACGGGGGGAACGGCGTGGAACGGGTAGGGACGAAACGAGTGGTGCGGTTAAAACGAGTGGAACGGGTGAAACGGGCGAAACGGGTGGAACGGGTGAAACGGGTGAAACGGGCGGAACGGGAGGAACAGGTGGAACGGGCGGAACGCGTGTAACGGGCGGAACGGGCGGAACGGGCGGAACGGGCGGAACGGGCGGAACGGGCGGAACGGGCGGAACGGGCGGAGACGGGCGGAACGGGCGGAACGGGCGGAACGGGCGGAACGGGCGGAACGGGCGGAACGGGTGGAACGGGCGGAACGGGGCTGGAACGGGTGGAACGGGTGGAACGGGTGGAACGGGCGGAACGGGTGGAACGGGTGGAACGGGCGAAACGGGCGGAAACGGGTGGAACGGGTGGAACGGGTGGAACAGGTGGAACGGGTGGAACAGGGAAGGGGTGAAACGAGTGAAACAGGTAGTTGGGAAACGGGTGGAACGGGTGGATACGGGTGGAACGGGCGGATCGGGTGGAACGGGTGGAACGGGTGGAACGGGCGGGAACGGCGTGGAACGGGTGGAACGGATGGAACGGGTGGAACGGGTGGAACGGGTGGAACGGGTGGAACGGGCGGAACGGGTGGAACAGGTGGAACAGGTGGAACGGGTGGAACGGGTGGAACGGGTGGAACGGGTGGAACGGGTGGAACGGGTGGAACGGGTGGAACGGGTGGAACGGGTGGAACGGGTGGAACGGGTGGAACAGGTGGAACGGGTGGAACGGGTGGAACGGGTGGAACGGGTGGAACGGGTGGAACGGGTGGAACGGGTGGAACGGGTGGAACGGGCGGAACGGGCGGAACGGGTGGAACGGGTGGAACGGCGTGGAACGGGTAGGGACGAAACGAGTGGTGCGGTTAAAACGAGTGGAACGGGTGAAACGGGCGAAACGGGTGGAACAGGAAGAGGTGGAACAGGAAGGGGTAAAACGAGTGAAACAGGTAGTTGGGAAACGGGTGGTACGGGCGGAACTCGTGGAACGGGTGGAACGGGCGGAACGGGCGGAACGGGTGGAACGGGTGGAACGGGTGGAACGGGCGGAACGGGAGGAACAGGTGGAACGGGTGGAACGGGCGGAACAGGTGGAACGGGTGGAACGGGTGGAACGGGTGGAACGGGTGGAACGGGTGGAACGGGTGGAACGGGCGGAACGGGTGGACCGGGTGGAACGGGCGGAACGGGCGGAACGGGTGGAATGGCTGGAATGGCTGGAACGGGCGGAACGGGCGGAACGGGCGAACGGGCGGATCGTTGGAACGGGTGGAACGGGAAGGGGTGAAACGAGTGAAACAGGTTGTCGGGAAACGGTCCAAACGGGTAAAACGGGTAGAACGCATGGGAGGCGTGGAACGGGTTGGGACGAAACGAGTGGAGTGGTTAAAACGAGCGGAAAGGGTGAAACGGGTGAAACGGGTAGAAAGAGTGGAATTGGCGGAACGGGTGGAAAAGGAAGGGGTGTGATAGGAAGGGGTGAAACGAGTGAAACAGGTAGTTGGGAAACGGGTGGAACGGGTGGAACGCGTGGAACGGGTGGAACGCGTGGAACGGGTGGAAAGGTTGGAATGGGCGAAACGTGTGGAACGGGGGGAACGGGCGGAACGGGTGAAACGGGCGGAACGTGCGGAACGGGTGGAACGGGCGGAACGTTGGAACGGGTGGAACCGGCCGAACGGGAAGGGGTGAAACGAGTGAAACAGGTAGTCGGGTAACGGTCGAAACGGGTGAAACGGGTAGAACGGGTAGAACGCATGGTGGGCGTGGAACGGGTAGGGACGAAACGAGTGGAGCGGTTAAAGGTAGTGGAACGGGTGAAACGGGTGAAACGGGCGGAACGAGTTGAAGGGGCGGAACGGGTGGAACAGGAAGGGGTGAAACAGGTAGTTGGGAAACGGGTGGAACGGGTGGAACAGGAAGAGGTGGAACAGGAAGGGGTGAAACGAGTGAAACAGGTAGTTGGGAAACGGGTGGAACGGGTGGAACGGGTGGAACGGGCGGAACGGGCGGAACGGGCGGAACGGGCGGAACGGGCGGAACGGGCGGAACGGGCGGAACGGGCGGAACGGGCGGAACGGGCGGAACGGGCGGAACGGGCGGAACGGGCGGAACGGGTGGAACGGGCGGAACGGGCGGAACAGGCGGAACGGGCGGAACGGGCGGAACGGGCGGAACGGGCGGAGAACGGGCGGAACGGGCGGAACGGGCGGAACGGGCGGAACGGGCGGAACGGGCGGAACGGGAGGAACAGGTGGAACGGGCGGAACAGGTGGAACGGGCGGAACGGGCGGAACAGGTGGAACAGGTGGGACGGGTGGAACGGGTGGACCGGGTGGAACGGGCGGAACGGGCGGAACGGGTGGAACGGGTGGAATGGCTGGAACGGGCGGAACGGGCGGGACGGTTGGAACGGGCGGGACGGTTGGAACGGGCGGAACGGGGGGAACGGGTGGAACCGGCGGAAGGGAACGAACGTGTGGAACGGTGGGAACGGGGGGAACGGCGTGGAACGGGTAGGGACGAAACGAGTGGTGCTGTTAAAACGAGTGGAACGGGTGAAAGGGGCGAAACGGGTGGAACAGGAAGCGGTGGAACAGGAAGGGGTGAAACGAGTGAAACAGGTAGTTGGGAAACGGGTGGAACGGGCGGAACGGGAGGAACGGGCGGAACGGGAGGAATGGGTGGAACGGGAGGAACGGGTGGAACGGGTGGAACGGGTGGAACGGATGGAACGGTCGGAACGGATGGAACGGTCGGAAAGGGTGGAACGGGTGGAACGGGTGGAACGGGAGGAAGGGGTGGAACGTGTGGAACGGGTAGGGACGAAACGAGTGGTGCGGTTAAAACGAGTGGAACGGCTGAAACGGGCGAAACGGGTGGAACGGGTGGAACAGGAAGAGGTGGAACAGGAAGGGGTGAAACGAGTGAAACAGGTAGTTGGGAAACGGGTGGAACGGGCGGAACGGGTGGAACGGGTGGAACGGGCGGAACGGGTGGAACGGGCGGAACGGGAGGAACAGGTGGAACGGGTGGAAAGGGTGGAACCGGCGGAACGGGTGGAAGGGGTGGAACGGGTGGAACGGGCGGAGCGGGCAGGAACGGGTGGAACGGGTGGATCGGGCGGAACGGGTGGAACGGGTGGAACGGCTGGAACGGCTGGAACGGGTGGAACGGGTGGAACCGGCTGGAACGGGAGGAACGGGCGGAACGGGCGGAACGGGAGGAACGGGTGGAACGGGTGGAAAGGGTGGAACGAGTGGAACGGGTGGAGCGGGCGGATCGTTGGAACGGGTGGAACGGGAAGGGGTGAAACGAGTGAAACAGGTAGTCGGGAAACGGGAGGAACGGGCGGAACGGGAGGAACAGGTGGAACGGCGGAACGGGTGGAACGGGTGGAACGGGTGGAACGGGTGGAATGGGCGGAACGGGTGGAACGGGTGGAACGGGTGGAACGAGTGGAACGGGTGGAGCGGGCGGAACGGGCGGATCGTTGGAACGGTTGGAACGGGAAGGGGTGAAACGAGTGAAACAGGTAGTCGGGAAACGGTCCAAACGAGTAAAACGGGTAGAACGGGTAGAGAGCATGGTAGGCGAGGAACGGGTTGGGACGAAACGAGTGGAGTGGTTAAAACGAGTGGAAAGGGTGAAACGGGCGGAACGAGTGGAATTGGGGGAACGGGTGGAACAGGAAGGGGTGGGACAGGAAGGGGTGAAACGAGTGAAACAGGTAGTTGGGAAACGGGTGGAACGGGTGGAACGGTTGGAATGGGCGAAACGTGTGGAACGGGGGGAACGGGCGGAACGTGCGGTACGGGTGGAACGGGCGGAACGTTGGAACGGGTGGAACGGGCCGAACGGGAAGGGGTGAAACGAGTGAAACAGGTAGTCGGGAAACGGTCGAAACGGGTGAAACGGGTAGAACGGGTAGAACGCATGGCAGGCGTGGAACGGGTAGGGACGAAACGAGTGGAGCAGTTAAAAGGAGGGGAACGGGTGAAACGGGTGGAACGGGCGGATCGTTGGAACGGGTGGAACGGGAAGGGGTGAAACGAGTGAAACAGGTAGTCGGGAAACGGTCCAAACGGGTAAAACGGGTAGAACGGGTAGAGAGCATGGTAGGCGTGGAACGGGTTGGGACGAAACGAGTGGAGTGGTTAAAACGAGTGGAAAGGGTGAAACGGGCGGAACGAGTGGAATTGGGGGAACGGGTGGAACAGGTAGGGGTGTGACAGGAAGGGGTGAAACGAGTGAAACAGGTAGTTGGGAAACGGGTGAAACGGGTGGAACGGGTGGAACGGGTGGAACGCGTGGAACGGGTGGAACGGTTGGAATGGTCGAAACGTGTGGAACGGGGGGAACGGGCGGAACGGGTGAAACGGGCGGAACGTGCGGAACGGGTGGAACGGGCGGAACGTTGGAACGGGTGGAACGTACCGAACGGGAAGGGGTGAAACGAGTGAAACAGGTAGTCGGGAAACGGCCCAAACGGGTAGAACGGGTAGAACGCATGGAAGGCGTGGAACGGGTTGGGACGAAACGAGTGGAGTGGTTAAAACGAGTGGAAAGGCAGAAACGGGTGAAACGGGCGGAACGAGTGGAATTGGGGGAACGGGCGGAACAGGAAGGGGTGGGACAGGAAGGGGTGAAACGAGTGAAACAGGTAGTTGGGGAACGGGTGGAACGGGTGGAACGGTTGGAATGGGCGAAACGTGAGGAACGGGGGGAACGGGTGAAACGGGCGGAACGGCTGGAACGGGTGGAATGGGTGGCACGGGTGGAACGGGTGGAACGAGTGGGAACGGGCGGAACGGGCGGAACGGGCGGATCGTTGGAACGGTCGGAACGGGAAGGGGTGAAACGAGTGAAACAGGTAGTCGGGAAACGGATGGAACGGGCGGAACGGGCGAAACGGGTGGAACGGGAGGAACAGGAAGGGTGGAACAGGAAGGGTGGAACGGGTGGAACGGGGGGAACTGGTGGAAGGCGTTGAACGGGTAGGGACAAAACGAGTGGTGCGGTTAAAACTAGTGGAACGGGTGAAACGGGCGAAACGGGTGGAACAGGAAGGGGTGAAACGAGTGAAACAGGTAGTTGGGAAACGGGTGGAACGGGCGGAACGGGCGGAACGGGCGGAACGGGAGGAACGGGCGAAACGGGAGGAATGGGTGGAACGGGAGGAACGGGTGGCACGGGTGGAACGGGTGGAACGGTCGGAACGGGTGGAACGGTCGGAACGGGTGGAACGGGTGGAACGGGTGGAACGGGTGGAACGGTTGGAACGGGTGGAACGGGTGGAACGGGTGGAACGGGTGGAACAGAAGGGTGGAACGTGTGGAACGGGCGGAACGGGTGGAACGTGTGGAACGGAAGGAACGGGGGGAACGTCGTGGAACGGGTAGTGACGAAACGAGTGGTGCGGTTAAAACGAGTGGAACGGGTGAAACGGGCGAAACGGGTGGAACAGGAAGGGGTGAAACGAGTGAAACAGGTAGTTGGGAAACGGGCGGAACGGGCGGAACGGGCGAAACGGGTGGAACGGGAGGAACAGGAAGGGTGGAACAGGAAGGGTGGAACGGGTGGAACGGGGGGAACTGGTGGAAGGCGTTGAACGGGTAGGGACAAAACGAGTGGTGCGGTTAAAACTAGTGGAACGGGTGAAACGGGCGAAACGGGTGGAACAGGAAGGGGTGAAACGAGTGAAACAGGTAGTTGGGAAACGGGTGGAACGGGCGGAACGGGCGGAACGGGCGGAACGGGAGGAACGGGCGAAACGGGAGGAATGGGTGGAACGGGAGGAACGGGTGGCACGGGTGGAACGGGTGGAACGGGCGGATCGTTGGAACGGGTGGAACGGGAAGGGGTGAAACGAGTGAAACAGGTAGTCGGGAAACGGTCCAAACGGGTAAAACGGGTAGAACGGGTAGAGAGCATGGTAGGCGAGGAACGGGTTGGGACGAAACGAGTGGAGTGGTTAAAACGAGTGGAAAGGGTGAAACGGGCGGAACGAGTGGAATTGGGGGAACGGGTGGAACAGGTAGGGGTGTGACAGGAAGGGGTGAAACGAGTGAAACAGGTAGTTGGGAAACGGGTGAAACGGGTGGAACGGGTGGAACGGGTGGAACGCGTGGAACGGGTGGAACGGTTGGAATGGTCGAAACGTGTGGAACGGGGGGAACGGGCGGAACGGGTGAAACGGGCGGAACGTGCGGAACGGGTGGAACGGGCGGAACGTTGGAACGGGTGGAACGTACCGAACGGGAAGGGGTGAAACGAGTGAAACAGGTAGTCGGGAAACGGCCCAAACGGGTAGAACGGGTAGAACGCATGGAAGGCGTGGAACGGGTTGGGACGAAACGAGTGGAGTGGTTAAAACGAGTGGAAAGGCAGAAACGGGTGAAACGGGCGGAACGAGTGGAATTGGGGGAACGGGCGGAACAGGAAGGGGTGGGACAGGAAGGGGTGAAACGAGTGAAACAGGTAGTTGGGGAACGGGTGGAACGGGTGGAACGGTTGGAATGGGCGAAACGTGAGGAACGGGGGGAACGGGTGAAACGGGCGGAACGGCTGGAACGGGTGGAATGGGTGGCACGGGTGGAACGGGTGGAACGAGTGGAACGGGCGGAACGGGCGGAACGGGCGGATCGTTGGAACGGTCGGAACGGGAAGGGGTGAAACGAGTGAAACAGGTAGTCGGAAACGGATGGAACGGGCGGAACGGGCGAAACGGGTGGAACGGGAGGAACAGGAAGGGTGGAACAGGAAGGGTGGAACGGGTGGAACGGGGGGAACTGGTGGAAGGCGTTGAACGGGTAGGGACAAAACGAGTGGTGCGGTTAAAACTAGTGGAACGGGTGAAACGGGCGAAACGGGTGGAACAGGAAGGGGTGAAACGAGTGAAACAGGTAGTTGGGAAACGGGTGGAACGGGCGGAACGGGCGGAACGGGCGGAACGGGAGGAACGGGCGAAACGGGAGGAATGGGTGGAACGGGAGGAACGGGTGGCACGGGTGGAACGGGTGGAACGGTCGGAACGGGTGGAACGGTCGGAACGGGTGGAACGGGTGGAACGGGTGGAACGGGTGGAACGGTTGGAACGGGTGGAACGGGTGGAACGGGTGGAACGGGTGGAACGGGAGGAAGGGGTGGAACGTGTGGAACGGGCGGAACGGGTGGAACGTGTGGAACGGAAGGAACGGGGGGAACGTCGTGGAACGGGTAGGGACGAAACGAGTGGTGCGGTTAAAACGAGTGGAACGGGTGAAACGGGCGAAACGGGTGGAACAGGAAGGGGTGAAACGAGTGAAACAGGTAGTTGGGAACGGGCGGAACGGGCGGAACGGGCGGAACGGGTGGAAGGGGTGGAACGGCTGGAACGGGTGGAATGGGCGGAACGGGTGGAACGGGTGGAACGGGTGGACGGGTGGAACGAGTGGAACGGGCGGAGCGGGCGGAACGGGCGGAACGGGCGGGCGGAACGGGTGGAACGGGAAGGGGTGAAACGAGTGAAACAGGTAGTCGGGAAACGGTCCAAACGGGTAAAACGGGTAGAACGGGTAGAACGCATGGAAGGCGAGGAACGGGTTGGGACGAAACGAGTGGAGTGGTTAAAACGAGTGGAAATGGTGAAACGGGCGGAACGAGTGGAATTGGCGGAACGGGTGGAACAGGAAGGGGTGGGACAGGAAGGGGTGAAACGAGTGAAACAGGTAGTTCGGAAACGAGCGGAACGGGTGGAACGGGCGGAACGGTCGGAACGGGAGGAACAGGAGGAACGGGTGGAACGGGTGGAACGGGCGGAACGGGTGGAACGGGCGGAACGGGTGGAACGGGAGGAAGGGTGGAACGGGTGGAACGGGAGGAAGGGGAGGAACGGGTGGAACGGCGGAACGGGCGGAACGGGTGGAACGGGCGGAACGGGTGGAACGGGCGGAACGGGTCGAACGGGCGGAACGGGTGGAAGGCGTTGAACGGGTAGGGACGAAACGAGTGGTGCGGTTAAAACAAGTGGAACGGGTGAAACCGCCGAAACGGGTTGAACAGGAAGGGGTGGGACAGGAAGGGGTGAAACGAGTGAAACAGGTAGTTGGGAAACAGGTGGAACGGGCGGAACGCGTGGAAAGGGCGGAACGGGCGGAACGGGAGGAACGGGCGGAACGGGAGGAACGGGCGGAACGGGTGGAACGGGTGGAACGGGTGAAACGGGTAGAACGCATGGCAGGCGTGGAACGGGTAGGGACGAAACGAGCGGAGCAGTTAAAAGGAGTGGAAAGGGTGAAACGGCTGAAATGGGCGGAACGAGTGGAATTGGGGGAACGGGTGGAACAGGTAGGGGTGTGACAGGAAGGGGTGAAACGAGTGAAACAGGTAGTTGGGGAACGGGTGGAACGGGTGGAACGGTTGGAATGGGCGAAACGTGAGGAACGGGGGGAACGGGTGAAACGGGCGGAACGGCTGGAACGGGTGGAATGGGTGGCACGGGTGGAACGGGTGGAACGAGTGGAACGGGCGGAACGGGCGGAACGGGCGGATCGTTGGAACGGCCGGAACGGGAAGGGGTGAAACGAGTGAAACAGGTAGTCGGGAAACGGATGGAACGGGTGGAACGGGTGGAACGGGCGGAACGGGCGAAACGGGTGGAACGGGAGGAACAGGAAGGGTGGAACAGGAAGGGTGGAACGGGTGGAACGGGGGGAACTGGTGGAAGGCGTTGAACGGGTAGGGACGAAACGAGTGGTGCGGTTAAAACTAGTGGAACGGGTGAAACGGGCGAAACGGGTGGAACAGGAAGGGGTGAAACGAGTGAAACAGGTAGTTGGGAAACGGGTGGAACGGGCGGAACGGGCGGAACGGCCGGAACGGGAGGAACGGGCGAAACGGGAGGAATGGGTGGAACGGGAGGAACGGGTGGCACGGGTGGAACGGGTGGAACGGTCGGAACGGGTGGAACGGTCGGAACGGGTGGAACGGGTGGAACGGGTGGAACGGTTGGAACGGGTGGAACGGGTGGAACGGGTGGAACGGGTGGAACGGGAGGAAGGGGTGGAACGTGTGGAACGGGCGGAACGGGTGGAACGTGTGGAACGGAAGGAACGGGGGGAACGTCGTGGAACGGGTAGGGACGAAACGAGTGGTGCGGTTAAAACGAGTGGAACGGGTGAAACGGGCGAAACGGGTGGAACAGGAAGGGGTGGAACAGGAAGGGGTGAAACGAGTGAAACAGGTAGTCGGGAAACGGTCCAAACGGGTAAAACGGGTAGAACGGGTAGAACGCATGGAAGGCGTGGAACGGGTTGGGACGAAACGAGTGGAGTGGTTAAAACGAGTGGAAATGGTGAAGCGGGCGGAACGAGTGGAATTGGCGGAACGGGCGGAACAGGAAGGGGTGGGACAGGAAGGGGTGAAACGAGTGAAACAGGTAGTTTGGAAACGAGCGGAACGGGTGGAACGGGCGGAACGGTCGGAACGGGAGGAACAGGAGGAACGGGTGGAACGGGTGGAACGGGCGGAACGGGTGGAACGGGCGGAACGGGTGGAACGGGTGGAACGGGAGGAAGGGTGGAACGGGTGGAACGGGAGGAAGGGGAGGAACGGGTGGAACGGCGGAACGGCGGAACGGGTGGAACGGGTGGAACGGGCGGAACGGGTGGAACGGGCGGAACGGGTCGAACGGGCGGAACGGGTGGAAGGCGTTGAACGGGTAGGGACGAAACGAGTGGTGCGGTTAAAACAAGTGGAACGGGTGAAACCGTCGAAACGGGTTGAACAGGAAGTGGTGGGACAGGAAGGGGTGAAACGAGTGAAACAGGTAGTTGGGAAACAGGTGGAACAGGTGGAACAGGTGGAACGGGCGGAACGGGCGGAACGGGCGGAACGGGCGGAACGGGAGGAACGGGCGGAACGGGAGGAACGGGCGGAACGGGTGGAACGGGTGGAACGGGTGAAACGGGTAGAACGCATGGCAGGCGTGGAACGGGTAGGGACGAAACGAGCGGAGCAGTTAAAAGGAGTGGAAAGGGTGAAACGGCTGAAATGGGCGGAACGAGTGGAATTGCGGGAACGGGTGGAACAGGTAGGGGTGTGACAGGAAGGGGTGAAACGAGTGAAACAGGTAGTTGGGAAACGGGCGAAACGGGTGGAACGCGTGGAACGGGTGGAACGCGTGGAACGGGTGGAACGGGTGGAACGGTTGGATTGGCGAAACGTGTGGAACGGGGGGAACGGGCGGAACGGATGAAATGGGCGGAACGTGCGGAACGGGTGGAACGGGCGGAACGTTGGAACGGGTGGAACGTACCGAACGGGAAGGGGTGAAACGAGTGAAACAGGTAGTCGGGAAACGGTCGAAACGGGTGAAACGGGTAGAACGGGTAGAAAGCATGGCAGGCGTGGAACGGGTAGGGACGAAACGAGTGGAGCGGTTAAAAGGAGTGGAACGGGTGAAACGGGTGAAACGAGCGGAACGAGGGGAACGGGCGGAACGGGTTGGAACAGGAAAGGGTGGCACAGGAAGGGGTGAAACGCGTGAAACAGGTAGTTGGGAAACGAGCGGAACGGCTGGAACGGGCGGAACGGGTGGAACGGCTGGAACGGGCGGAACGGGCGGAACAGGAGGAACGGGTGGAACTTGTGGAACTTGTGGAACGGGTGGAACGGGTGGAACGGGTGGAACGGGCGGAACGGGTAGAACGGGTGGAACGGGTGGAACGGGCGGAACGGGTGGAACGGGCGGAACGGGTGGAAGGGGAGGAACGGGAGGAAGGGGAGGAACGGGAGGAACGGTGGAACGGGTGGAACGGGTGGAACGGGTGGAACGGGTGGAACGGGTGGAACGGGTGGAACGGGTGGAACGGTGGACGGTGGAACGGGCGGAACGGGTGGAACGGGCGGAACGGGTGGAACGGGCGGAACGGGGGGAACTGGTGGAAGGCGTTGAACGGGTAGAGACGAAACGAGTGGTGCGGTTAAAACGAGTGGAACGGGTGGAACGGGCCGAACGGGAAGGGGTGAAACGAGTGAAACAGGTAGTCGGGTAACGGTCGAAACGGGTGAAACGGGTAGAACGGGTAGAACGCATGGCGGGCGTGGAACGGGTAGGGACGAAACGAGTGGAGCGGTTAAAGGGAGTGGAACGGGTGAAACGGGTGAAATGGGCGGAACGGGCGGAACGGGAGGAACAGGAGGAACGTGTGGAACGGGTGGAACGGGCGGAACGGGTGGAACGGGCGGAACGGGTGGAACGGGCGGAACGGTTGGAACGGGTGGAACGGGAGGAAGGGGAGGAACGGGTGGAACGATGGAACGGGTGGA